>JAPPVO010000013.1:128670089-128742485 GCA_030407325.1 Camellia japonica | reverse complement strand
AGGAGACAACTTTTGGCTTGGGGAGGAGGAAGTTGCAAAATTACAAACTTTATTGGGATCAGGCCAGTGTTAATTACTGGAGTAGAGGACTCACTCAGGTGGAATGCTGACAACTCTGGGATTTTTAAAGTTAAATCAGTGTTCAACTGGTGTCAATCACTTTGGGGTCCAAACTTAGCCTTTCCTCCCCTTATCTGGAATAATCATACCCCTCCAAAGGCACAATTCTTAACTTGGCTGGTTTGGAAAGGCAGATTAAAAACCTCAGTGTGGCTTCAAGGACTTGGTGTCATACATAATAGTATAGATGTAGCATGTGCCTTTTGTAAATCTGAACCAGAAACAGTGGACCATATTATGCTTAATTGCCCTTTGTTTGGAAAAATATGGGTTGAGATAATTTTAACGTGGTGGGGTGTCAATAGGTAACTCCTGAATCCATTGTAGGTTGCTCAATTGGTGGAATGGTTGGAAATTCAAGAAGAGTGAACTGCAGATTTGGAAAGCTTTGCCATGTGCAGTGTTGTGGTCAATATAGAAATATAGAAATGACATAATTTTCAACGGTGCTCAAACAATTTATGTGGACTTGGCTGATCTTATCAAGACAAGGGTAGCAATCTGGATAAATAACTACTCTTTGGGCAAGTTTTACTCTATTCGTGACTTTGTGAATAATCTACAGCAGGTGAGAAAGTCTATTGGTTCAGGGAAATGAAAATTGTAGTGTGGTTTATCTAAGTTTTTTGGATTAATGGCTGGTGTGAAATTTGTAAACTCAAGAGTAATGTGGCCTGCTGCTGATTGGGGTTTGTGACATAGGGGAGTGGCATTAGGGTCAATGAGCTTTTGTCCAAGGAGAGCAGTAACAGTAGCATTATGGTTTCTTGTACTGCTGCTGTGAGCTTTTGGTTTCCAATCTGATTGGGGTCAGTGAGTGGGTTCTTGCTCTGTGGTTGTGAGTTTTCTTGGTGTTGTGGTGTTGATCAAGATCAAGACTGCATATGGGTGAAACCTTATTGAAGGACTTCAACGTTTTCAGCCAGGTCTTTATTCAATTTAAGGCAGATCAGGCTCCGATTGGAAGTTCAGCTTTGTCTTTGGCAGGGATCGATGCGATTCATAATGATAGCCATCATGGTGATAGCAGATTTAAAGATTAGTATAAATCATTCTTTTGAAATATTTTCTCTACATCATGACATGAGGGAGTGAGGCATTGTTGTTATTGTGTTTCTGGTTTGGTGCTTTTGTTTCTATTCTTGTGTTGTTGTTGGAGTCTTATGATTTGGAGCTGCTTGCTGCACTGTATTGCATCCGAATGGTGGCTGATTGGTGGCTTTCCCAACTTCTGCTGGCAGCTGCTGCAAGAAATAATGCATAGGAGTTTGTGTGTTTGGTTGAATGGTGACTGATTGGTGGTTTCTCTCACCTCTGTTGGTAGCTGCTGTAAGAAATAATGGTATACTAGGCTACTGGATTGATCTGTTATGCTTGTTGAACTGCTATGCTTGGGCTGATGGTTGATTCTAGCCAGAGTTTTGCTGATCTGCTCTGTGCTTTGCTGCTATGTCCCTTAGTAAATGATTGTTATCTGTGACTGCAGTGGGATTTGCTGAACTGATTTTGGATACTCCCAGAGGATTTTATTTGCTGCATTCTGATGTGGGTGGAGTTAATAGTTGCAAGGGGTGATTTATCATTGGTTGATTCTAAAGGAATGTGTTGTGGTGTTTTCTGGTGTTTGCAGTTATATGGTTTCTAGTGTTTGCTAGTTTTGTTTCTGCTCTGTATGTTGGTTACTCCCAACTTGGAGCTTAAAGTTTGTGTTAGCAGATGATTTGGTGTACATTTAGGTGCCAACCTAATTGGGATCTTAGTGTTTCACTGTGATGCTTTTTTGCACTCTCCTCTTTATTGATGTATGTTACCATACTTTGTATGTTTTTCTATCAATAAAGCTTTCTTTTTACTGATTAAAAAAAAAAAAGAAAAAAGGAAGAGATCCTTACTCGTTTATAGACCAGAGAGACAAGGAGGGAGACAAATTATTTAGGTAGATTCAAGATGAGCTCACAAAATCTAAAATGTAATGTTCACTTATTTTCTTAGATCAATAAGAACCCTTGCTCATTTATGACCATGGACACAAGGAGGGAGACTAACGACACCGATTTGTAATTACTTTAATCTATAAATAAATTATATGAAGATAGAATATCAATGTGGATTTGGAGTGATTTTCTCTTATATTATAGTGTAAATTTTGGACAATTTAATCAAACAATTTGACAACATTGTATCTTAACGTAGTCTAAAAATTTAAAAATAATGTGTGGACATAAAACTAATTAATTAGAGTAATATATGCTAATAGAGGAAAGTTGGCTTTTATAAACTATCATATGTTGATTTAAAATTTTTTTTAAAAATTGAGTATTTTGTTATTGTTGGGTGTGAAAAAATAAAAATAAATAAATGAAGTCAAACGAATCCAAATTAATTTGTGCAATTTGAGAAGGTGAGGGGTCGGGTTAGGTGAGTTTGATGATGAAATTTGACGGGTTGATTGGCTATCAAATTACCGTGCACTAACACAAACATAAGAACACTCTGCCTCTCTCTAACCTTAATACCATTAATAAGATGACTCCTCTCTCATTTTAATTACAATTTTTTTTAATTTGATTGTTTTGTATTTTAATTTATGAATTATGATTTTAAATAACATCATACATTCGATTAATTTGTGAGTTTTGTATTATAATTTATAATAATAATATTTTTGATTTGAAATTATTAATAAATAAAAATTAAAAAAAAGATTATGTTTGCTAATTTTTTTTTTCTCAATTTTTATTTCTAATCCATTGATTTAAAACAACCAAATATTCAATCAACTTGTCAATTTTGAGAATGGGTGAATTGACAACGTGTTGAAAATTTCTCAATCCATTAAACGTTAAATGATTTTTACTCAAAAACAACCTAATCCAATTCGTGCACCCCCAACTTGCTAATTGCATGTGCATGAATTTTTTAAGATCACGTCATAGAGAGTGACGTGATGCAAGTGGCCAACAATCGATTAGTTAGATGAAGTATTTTTTTTACCAAACGTGATATTTGATTTGAGTCACTGTCACTTCTCTTGTACCGATTATATATATTGGAAGGAGGATTTCTTTGATTCATCCTTGAATTATTTTGAATTAATTTTCTAAATTAAAAATATATATGTTCAATTCATAATTATTATTATTTTATTTTTTGAAAAAAAAAGAGAGCAACTTGTGGGTATAAAAATTTGGGATGTTAACATCAAATCAAACATGCCGGTACACCCCTACAAATAATTCCACAACAAGAAATAATAAGGCCCCACCACATGTAATAATTTAGATCATTGGATGCCAACGAATTGAGACCTTTCTTTCTTGTGACATGGAAATTCTAAGTGTATCAAACGTATATACAATCTATAAGTTTCAACCCTCGATGCCCATCTCAATAGAACTTTGAGCATATGTATATAATGCTTAATTTTTATTTTTATTTGTATATACGTAGGAATAAATTCATTTTTGGTTGGTGGAAATGAGAACTACAAAATATTAAGTTATTTTATTGATCAACAATTTTTATATGTCTTAAGGGCAGATTTAATTAATTATTTGATAAATGATGATGAAATAATTGGTTAATTTGAAGAGCGACCTAGGCACACTAAGTTGCAAAGAATCATACAAGAAAGAGTTAAAAAGATCACTCGAGACAAGCTGAGTCAATAGTTCAAAATTAATTGATATAAATTTTACAATTGATAAATTTCGAACTCATTATGTCTACCAAATCACTTGAAAGACGGCCCCTCACCGTGCTGGGGTGGTGCCTCAATTTGATGATAGCTAAAAATTTAAATGGAAGTCCGATTGTTATTTGATTCATTTATTAGTAATAAAAAAAATTAATTTTATTTAAATAGATTTTTTGGACATTCATAAGAATGAGATGACCTTTACGATTCTTCTCACACCCTTGTGAACAAATTTTATGTATAAAAATTTTATTTTTGTTTTTTGAATCATTTTTAAAATGTTTATAGAGCGTAGCTTTTGGTCTTGTTAACGAAAAGTGTTGCTAATTACAATCACTAATTATGACATAGACAGAAATTTGATGAAGTGTATATGTTAGACAAAAATTTAGACTCGTTTGAGAATTCATTGATTTTTTTACTAACTTTTTAATTGTTATTATAAAAAAAAAAAGTATAAAAAGTAGAAAAAATAATTTGACAATTTATTATAATTTTTAAAAAAATTTAATCAAAATAATTAGTTCCTAAACAGTAGGTGCAATTAAAATAATTCATAATCAAACAAAATTTATGATTAGAGAATAATTTACAATAGTCAAAAGTCAAATAATAATGGGGAAATTAGCCGTCTGTGCTACCATAGAAATATATTACAAAATTATAGAAAAATTAATGTAATTAATTATTAATATGTATAAAAAAATTTACCAATTTCTAAAAAAAATTCAAAACATACACGGCATTAAAATTTCCCCAATAATAATCCAAACCAAACAAAGTAGTAAAAAGCAAAGTGGCTTGGATTCACAGCAACTCCAAAAGACTAGAAAAGAAAACGACACAAACACTCAAATCAATCACCATTCCATTCGACTTAGCCCAACCTTTGAAAGTTATTACTTTGTCTAAGTCCCTGTGTTCAAAAAATAAATAAATAAGTCCCTTTTTTCATTTTCAAAAATGCTTGGATATTTTTTTTTTTTTTTTTGGACTCCATAACCCGTTTTGATCTCAATTATTAATATATGTGTGAAACCTATTCACGTATGTGTAAGACTCGCATCATCAATAATTAAGATCCAAAGGAAGTTGTGGGAGTCTCTAAAAAAGAACTCAATCATTGTTGATTCATTTTTTGTTATTAGTGCTTTTTTTAAAAAAAACTTACATCAATTTTTTATGTCTAATGTAAAAATATCTATTAATTTTGTTTTAAAAAAATTACTAAAAAAAAATTAAAAATCAATTTATTTTGATTTTTTTTTTATCTTTGATAAACTTTTTTACAATTATTTTATTTTATTTTTTACTTTTGGTCTGTTGAGTTGAGTTGAGCATAAAGCAAGCATTTTTTTTTTTTTAAAAATCATGAAAAAAACAAAATCATTACAAAAACCAACTTTAAAATTTATTTATATATATATATAAGGTTCAAGAAATAACGAGTTACAAAACATTATTTATCATCAAATACATAATGACGTGTCATCCGAGCTTCCTAGTTAGATCATCCTCCATTTTCTCAGCCATGCTCTCCAACACAAGTTGGTACCTCTTCACCAAGTCTTCGATTCTCCACCCGTCAACCGGATCAACGGTGACAGACCACTCGATCACACACCCTTCATCTTTCCCATCACCACCGCCTCCCGGAACGATCTTGACCGTCGAAATATATGACTTGAACCCAACGTTGCAGTCAACGATCTCATAACTAATCATCCTCTCAACTGGATCAACAGCTGTCAGTCTCTCAGTGGACCAACTAACGGGGCTGTCACCGCCCTGTGAGGGGAGTCGGCCCCCGGAACAGTATCGGATGCAACCGACCTCACCGTTGGTACCATGGATGCCATAGCAAGTGGGTAGGCTTGGAAACCATTTGTGGAGATTGAAGAAGTCCTTGAAAAGAAGCCATATTTGATCTGCACTTGCATGTTTTGGGTTTGTTGAAACCTTCCACTCCCATTTTTGGGTTGTGAGTTTTGCTCCATTAGAGAGAGAGAGAGAGAGAGAGAGAGAGAGAGAGAGGTATGGGGGGTTAGTCAAAATGGGAATTGACATAAAGTTTTCAAGGCACCTTATGTGATTTCTCTTGGAATGTTAGGTATATAAAGTTTGTTATAAAGATAAATATTCAAAATATTTAATGTATGATCTAAATTTATTTAAGTAATAAATGAGTAATGTTAGAGATCTTAAAATTTTTATCAAATGTCTCATATGATTGTAAGACCCACACTATGTAAGTTTTACATTCATGTGAGACATTTAGTAGAATTTTAAGATCTCTAACATTTTTAATAATAAATTTCATTCACATAATTTGAATTCTGAATAAGTTTTTGATTTTTTTTTTTTTTTTTTTGACGTACAAGAATTGAATTTCAATCACATATTATGTTTCTCTGTATTTTTTTTTATTAATTTTTCTCAAATTTAAATTTAACCATTATATTCAAATTAATATGACTTATCAAAAATCTCATTTCGATTATTTAAATTATTTATTTTATAAAAAATTTCATATATATCATTGTTAAAAGATAAAATTGAAGAAGTATCCAAAAACCAAATGACAAACGAATTTTTGAAAAACCATCCGCACGCCACAATCTGACAAATGTGGGTTAGCAGTAGTTTGGGCTTAGAAATGGACCTGAAATGTGTAAAGGCAAGAGTCCAAGAAGTAGTTTGGGCTCTTTCGGTGTTGAGAGCTCGGGCTCAGATTCAGGCCTGATATGAAAGTTAGGGTTCTAAGCCCAGGTGACCTTTTCAGTATTTGGTAATGTTGATGTCTATTTTTTTTTTTAATTTGAAATAAGTAGTTCGTACTTCGAAGAAAACATTCCACACTATAAAGCACACAGGCTGTGTTTTGAAGCAAAGTTGGTTAATTCGAAGCTATTAGCTAAACAAGAATAGGTTGTGATAGCCATAGAATTGGAATGTAAAGCAAAGATTGTCTTTCTTAAGAGGAAATTCCACACTTTGGAAGTATTTGAGTCAGGCTTCAGGACAAAATTGGTTGATTCAAAGTTTTCTTTGAACATAATAAGGAGTTAAAGTACATCAACCATACAGTCAAGATTACAATTGGAATATAAAGCCAGAGAAATGAAATTTAGAAAGCCCGATTTTATTGATAGGTAATATTTACATTGGGGATCATTTGATTACATTCTCAATTTTATAAAAATATGGAATGGACAAAGTTACAAGATCATGGAACTTCATCCAACAAAATTCAATAAATGAATACTCTTTTCCTACTCTATCGTCTATCCTGTCTAAGTTCGGTTTATCTAAATGGTGAGCCCTTAATTGGAAAAAGAGTTGTTGGGCCTTCATTTCAAATTCTGTCTGTTTTAGAGCTTTCTCTATTGCATCCATCTCCTCTTCTCTATACACTTCATCCATCGTAGCATCCTCCCTACACTCGGAATTCTGGTTCCTGAAGATCTCATACTCATCAAGGACGTTCTCCGCCTCATACTGAACCTGAATTTGAGCGGAGAAAGCGTCATCCAGAACTTCACTGGTAATAGAAGCATTGAGATGCCAGTTGAGCAGAAGGGAAAGTTGGTCCAGAAAGGTATAAAGCTCTGTTTGAGCCACAATGTTGAGAAGATGACTTCGAGACATTGTATCACAAGCCCATAGAAAGTTTTTGTGGGGAATGTCACTTCGAAGGACTTTAAAGGATAAGTGGGAGAAAGCAGCAAGCAGGGTCTGAGCCCTATATTGCTGATAAGTGGTTGGGGGCACTGGAGCCTGGTAAGGGGTGAAGTATTGGCTTTCAGAGAGAGTGAGCCTCAATTCGTCAATCCAATTTGGATTGGAAGGTAGAGGAGGAGCAGTTGGAATTTCCGAACGAGGCTGGGAACTCAGGTCTGGTTTTTGCTTTTTTGGCTAAAAGTGCAAGGTTGATCCCTAAGGCTTAAATATATAATAAAAACATATTAGATAACTGTTTTTACTTCAAAAAAAGTTAAACAGATTTTAAAATTTACATTTACAAAATTTTAGGAAATAAAAAAAAAATTCATTCTCTCCATCCTTTTCCACTCTATTCGATTGTCATTTTCAGCCAATTTTTTCATCCGACGGCAACCTGCAACTACTTACAAAATGTATGCTAATAGAGGAAAGTCAGCTTTTATAAACCATCATATGTTGATTTAAAAATTAAAAAAAAAAATGAGTATTTTGTTATTGTTGGGTGTGGAAAAAAAAATGAAGTCAAACGAATCCAAATTAATTTGTACAATTTGAGAAGGTGAGGGGTCGGGTTAGGTGAGTTTGATGATGAAATTTGACGAGTTGATTGGGTATCAAATTACCTTGCACTAACACAAACACAAGCTCGCTCTCTCTCTCTCTCTCTCTCTCTCTCTCTCTCTCTCTCTCTCTCTCTCTCTCTCTCTCTCTCTCTCTCTCTCTCTCTCTCTCTAACCTTAATGCCATTTATAAGATGACACTCATCTCTCATTTTAATTAAATTTTTTTTTAATTTGATTGTTTTGTATTTTAATTTATGAATTATGATTTTAAATAACATCATACATTTGATTAATTTGTGAGTTTTGTATTATAATTTATAATAAATAATATTTTTGATTTGAAATTATTAATAAATAAATAAATAAAGATTATGTTTGCTAATTTTTTTTCTCTCAATTTTTATTTCTAATCCATTGATTTAAAACAACCAAATACTCATTCAACTTGTCAATTTTGAGAATGGGTGAATTGACAACGTGTTGAAAATTTCTCAATCCATTAAAAGTTATTTAATTAATGATTTTTACTCAAAATCAACCTAAACCAATTCGTGCACACCCCAACTTGCTAATAGCATGTGCATGAAATTTTTTGAAGATGGCGCGGTAGAGAGTGATATAATGCAAGTGGCCAAGAATCAATTAGTTAGAGGAAGTACTTTTTTTTTTTTTATCAAATGTGATATTTGGATTTGAGTCATCGCCACATCTCTTGTACGGATTATATATATTGGATGGAGGATTTCTTTGATTCATTCCTGAATTATTTTGAATCAATTTTCCAAATTAAAAATATATATGTTCTGATAAGACTGTTGGCTCCTGATGGAACGGGTCGGGTTGATCCACGTACTCCCAAGTCGTCGTCCAATTGCTTGGTCCCCGGAGAAACCTGCACAAGAGTTCAACGGGGAACGGGAGTACCCTAGCGAACCCTCCGACGAGCAAGTTAGTGAAGAGAATGATGGAATGTGGAGATAGGATGATGATAAAGAACTTAACCTCCTCTTTGTCTTAGAAGTCTGCTTATATCCTTTGCTCATCATTTCCCTGTTCACTCCGAGCTGTCATGTTGGCCGAAAGTCTATGTTCTAGCTTTCCTTGTTCGTGGTGAGGCTGTTCTGTTCCGACGTGAAGGAGTTATCGTAATAAATGTTGCAGGGAAACTCATTAATGGTTTATGTGTGGTGCAATAACTCTGCAGGATCTTTGTCTGCTTATGTGGCTGGTTATTTTCTTGACAAGTGTCTAGATGTTATTGGTTCTTGGTGCAACGCTAGGTCCCAAGAACATTGGGCTTTAGTGTTTGAATTATGTATTGGGCTCTAAATGGTGGGCCAAAAGCTCGTATAGGCCCACCTACGTCAATAGTCCCCCATTCCCAAGTGCAGCTTCAGTCCAACGAAGGGAATAAGGAAGAAGACAGGGGCTGTGAGAGGTCGATGGAGAGAAGACCGACTGGGAAGTGGCCCGACTGCGAAGGGTGACCGAGTGGAGGGACCGACCGCGAGGAGGGTCGACCGCGAAGGGTGGCCTAGTGAGAGGGTTGACGACGAGAAGAGCCAACCGCGAAGGGTGACCGAGTGGATGGACCGACCGCGAGGAGTGACCGAGTGGACAGACCGACCGCGAAGGGTGACCGAGTGGACGGACCGACCGCGAAGGGTGACTGACTAGACGGACCGACCGCGAGGAGGGCCGATCGCAAAGGGTGACCGAGTGGACGGACCAACCACGAGGGGGCCGACCGCGAAGGGTGACCGAGTAAGAAGGGGAAATGGCGGTGCGCAGGCTCGAGGAACGGCGGAGCACATGGTGATGTGAAGTGGAATAGACAGGGAAGGGGAAGAGAGTAGTGAATCGTGGTCGTACACGTGGCATAATCCTTTAATGGGAGAGGTGACGCGTTAGTAAGAGGTAAAGGGACAGGGTGATATAGGGCAGTGAAAAAATTGGAGCGAGAGTTTTTTCGAAATTTTTCAAAATGGCGAAATTTAATCTTGACCCTTGGAATATAGGCAAACCATGGACATTTGGAGTTATTCGCTTTACCTACCTTATTGCAAAAAACCAACACATCCCTGAAGTGAACTCATTTGTCTCGCACAACACACCTCTGCAACACTTTACGAACTTCCTTGTGCCAGTGTCCAAAGCAATACGTAGACACGTAGGAGAAATGGCCTGAGAGGAAGTGCCAGCCGCAAGGCTTGATTCATTAGGAGATGACGACGCGGTGGAGTTGGCGGAACAGTATCGAGTAGAGCGAAGGGAGGGAAGGGAGGCTGGTCAAGTGGTGCGGGCTCATTCGATGACGATGATTGCGGCCGCTAGGCCCATTAGCCAAGTGGAGCCGGACCACTGGCACACCAAGCCAGATAGATCCACGTTTACGGTAGAGGAGTTGGAGAGGGTACGGAGGAAGTACCAAATTCTCGCGAAAATAGGGGTGAGGCTACCCACGTCCAAAGAGAGGGCATCGGATGTACGGTCGGACGAGTACTGCCTATACGAGAAAGCACTGCGGGGGGTCTAAGACTACCACTCCCCAAATAGTGGTGGACGTGTTTAACAGGTTAAAAGTGGCGCCAGGGCAGTTGATACAGAACGCCTGGAAAATATTAATGGCCTATGCAAGCGCCTGGGCGCAGGCGACCGGAGGGGCAGCCATGACGGTGGAGGAATTCTTCTCCTGCTACAAGGCCTCCGGTCAACAGGAGACGTAAGTGACCTTGCAGGCAGTGGCGGGCTGGGGTCTAGTGGCCGGCTTGCCATCCTCGGTGAAGGGGTGGAGATCGAGATGGTTTTTTGTATCAGCGAACGGTGGGAGGGGAGTTCGCACGACATGAAAAGTCCCCACAAAATTGGTGGAGCCAAAGTTGGATGTGGCGGCCGAAGACAAGGTGAAGAAGGTGAAGGAGTGGAGGGAGGAGAAGGAGGCGAGGTAGGATGAGCTAGTCCTTCCTTCAACCTTATTTGCCCTGAAATTGGGACCGCAGTTGTCGAAGGAGGATCCGGCAAGGGAAGAATTGGAGGTGCAGAGGAAGGCGGAGGAGAAGAAGAAGGAGGAGGAGGAGAGGAGATTGTTCGTGAGAGCGAACAAATATAAGGAGACACAATTGGGGCCTGCCCCTAAACTGGTGATGAAGGAGCAAGTCCGACCGCGTCCTAAACTGCTGGGGGACAAAGACTAACTGGCTTTGCCCCACTGCCGCCCCCAGTAGACCTGCTAAAGGAGAGAGGTAAGCAGAAGGTGGAGGCAGTGTTGAAGAAGTCAAGGAAGAAGAGGGGGGTGTAGAGGGGGAGAAAGACGCCCCTGTGTTGAAAAATGTGAAGGTTGGGAGCGAGGCTACCCCTAAGGGGAAGAAGATGAAGGAGGAAAGGGTGGAGGCAGCTGCAGAAGGGGAGACCGCCCAAGTGCCGAAAGAGGACAAGGGTCCAAGCGCCCAAGCACTGAAAGAACACGTGGGCCTAAGTGTCCAGATGGCGATGATGGTGGTACCTGCCCCAGAAGTAACCCCAGTCCCAGTGAAGGGAAAACTGGGATCAGCAAACCAAATACGAGTGCCGCGCTGGCGACCGCGTTGTACCACGCTCGTACGCTAGCAGGTCGCTCGGCAGAAGAGGAGGAAGCCAGGGTCGCAGCCAACCGCCTTGTCGGAGTGATGGAGGATACGGTTGTACGGTCCATGGCGCGGTTGACATAGGCCGACCTCCTGAGGGGGTTTTGTTCAGCCCAGATAGAGGTAGCGACCCTGGCGACTGCCTTGATGAACAAAGCAGCGCGCTCGAAGATAGAGGTGGAGCCGCTGAGGGCCCAGCTGGAAGAGTCAAGATTGTAGTTGCAGAGCCTAAGGGTGGAGATAGCGGGGTGGAGGAAGGCCGCGCGGAGTGCATGCGCCAAAGGGTTGGAGTATGCGCATAGAGTGAAGATCATGGAGGTGTTGGCGCTGGTGCAGAGCCACTCAGCGGATGGAGCTAGTGCCGAGCTCCTCGCAACCAAGTCAAAGCTGGAAGCGGAGCGCCACAAGGCGATATCGCTGGAGTTCAAGTTGGCGGGCGAGAAGAGGAAACTAGAAAAAGTCCAGCAAGCCTGCACCACTGCCAACGAAAGCTGGGAAGAGGCCATGACCAGCAATGAAGATCTGCGGGACCAGGCGATCAAGGACAAGGAAAAGGCCGATGGTCAAATCGTGGCACTGGAGAAAGCCCTGGTGGAGGAGAGGGCGAAGTTGGCATCTGAGAGGGCGGCGTACCCCGACCTGTGTATGGCGGCGGTAGAGCAATTCAAGGGGTCCGCCGACTTCCAGATGGCCATAGATGCAGCTATCGCTAGCAGCTTGGCAAAGGAGGGGAATGAGAGGGCTGGGCCGTCGGGAGCGGCCGCTGGAGGCAGGAGTGAAGAGGAAGTGATCCAGAGCTTCCAGCGGTCTGACTTCTACAAGCATGAAATGAGCGAGTTCTGGGACAGCGGTTGGATGACCTTCAAGCATAAGGCATAGGAGCTGTTCCCAGACGTGAATTTCAGCTTGGTGAAGGTAGGCGAAGACAACGTCGCCCAGACCCCCTTGGACGAAGGCATTGAAGAGGAGGATCTTGCCTCCAGTGAGGAAGAGTGAGCTGTGCAACTAAGTGTAAAAATTTTACTTTTGTGGTTTTGTTTTGTTTTGTTTTTTTATGTGTAATTTCTGCAGCAAGTTGTATGAAACCGTAAGTTTGTAAATAAAACAACGAGTTTTCCTTTGTATGATTGTTGTCGTTATTTCTTTTGAGTCGTAAATTTGGAATAATGGAAATGGCTTAGCAGAATTCAATGAAAAATGGGTGTGAAAGTGAGACTTGTACGTGAATTGCGAAATTTGCTAGTAAATTGTGATGTAAAAAGTTTTAAAATGGGTAACCAAAGTATGATGTAAAAGATGTTTAAAATGAGCAAACATGAAAATGTGAAAAATGTTAAGAATGAAAGTGTGGCATGTACGTTTACTGAAAATGTTAAAAGTGTAAAAAATGCTAAAAATGTTGTAATATGGACTTGGATTTTAAGTAAGTATGGTAACCATGCCGTAATATTAGATTATGAAAATGAATCGGCCGAATTCTTCAATTAACTTAGTCTGGCTGAGCTGATCATGCTCAGTCTGGCTGAGGCTTCAATTAACTCAGTCTAACAAGTTGTTATTGAAACACGACGCAAATAACAGAGATATAAAGTCATTGTCATTTAAGGCGTAGCCTATTGATCACAAATTTACACCATGTATGGAAAGGACAAAAACGACTAAGTGTGTAAATCGTCAAAAAGAACATACAGCAATTGATCAATACAAAAATAGGACATGGCACTCTATTGGAAATAACGCTTCAAGTGCTCGGCGTTCCACGGGTGGGGGAGGTCTTTGCTTTCCATGTCCTGGAGTCAGTAAGTGCCCGGGCAAAGTTTGGCCTTAACAATGTAAGGTCCTTCCCACTTGGCTACTAGCTTGCCCTCAGCGGGATTTTTGGTGGCAAGAGTTGCTTCGCGCAAAACTAGGTCCCCAATTGCGAACTCCCTCGGTCGGACTTTGCGGTTGTAGTGTGTTCTCATTTTCTGTTGATACGAGGCCCGTCTGACAGTAGTGGTTTCTCGAAGCTTTTCAATCAGGTCTAAGTCAGCCCGACGCAATTCTTCGGTTAGTTCTGGATTCCGGTGCAAAACCCTCGGGGTTGGCAGGCCAATTTCTACTGGGATGACCGCTTTAACGCCGCATGTTAAGCGAAGGAGGGTCTCCCCAGTAGGGGTTCAAGCGGTAGTGTGATAGGCCCAGAGTACATTTGGTAATTCCTCCGCCCAGAGTCCCTTAGCGACTTCCAACTTAGTTTTGATGATCTTCATGAGAGAGCGGTTGGTAACCTCGACTTACCCATTGGCTTGGGGATGACCCGGGGAAGAGAAACATGGCTGAATGTGAAGCTCTGCATAGAATTTCCTGAACTTGGCATTGTCGAATTGCTTGCCGTTGTCTGAGACGATGGCTTGAGGGATTCTAAATGGGCATACGATCGACTGCCAGATAAATCTGGTTGAGTTCCGTTCGGTGATTGTGGCGAGTGGTTCCGCTTCCACCCATTTAATGAAGTAATCAATGACAATGATAGCAAACTTGGTTTGGCCCCTACCGGTGGGCAATGGACCAACTAAGTCGATCCCCCACTTGGCGAATGGGTAGGGATTGCAAAGTGTAATCAATTCTGTAGGAGGAGCATGGGGGATGTTGGCAAAGCGCTGGCATTTGTCACACTTAAGCACGAAATTCAGTGGCATCTTGGTTGAGAAGAGGCCAGAAGTATCTGGTGCGAAGGATTTTATGAGCTAATGACCTGGCACCCGAATGATTACCACACACGTCCTCGTGGACTTCCTTCATCACATAGGTCGCTTGAGCAGGATTAAGACATTTGAGAGATGGGCATGAAAATCCACGCTTGTACAGGAGGCCACTAATGAGGATGTAATTGGACGACCGGGCTCTAACTTTGGCGGCCTGCTGTTTGTCGGCTGGCAACTCCCCACTTGTCAAAAACTGAATGATGTCTGTCGCCCACGGGATAGGTTCGTTTTGGAGGAAGTGGACCTCCTACTGGGTTGGCGAAGTAGCCGGGTGGGCCAGGTATTCAAGACGGACGTTATGGCTGAGGTCTGACTGGTCGGCCGAGGCTAATTGGGCCATTTCATTTGCCTTGGAGTTTTCCAACCGAGGGATGTGTTTGATGTGGAAGGTGTTGAAAAGGCGAATAAGGAGGAGTGCAATATCCCTATAGGCTCGCATGGTGTCTTCCTTGGCGTCGAATTCCCCTGTAATCTATTCGACGATCAGTTGGGAATCACTGAAAACTTGGAAATGGCTTACACCAATGTCTCTGGCTAGGCGCAGACCTGCTATCAAGGTCTCATATTCAGCCTCATTATTGCTGGCGTCGAACAGAAAGGGAGAGCACACTTAAAATAACCGCCCTCGGAGGCGGTGAGGATGAGGCCAGCCCCACTGCCTTCTTTGCGGGATGATCCATCGACATTGAGGGTCCATGAGTGGGGATCTTCTGTCTCAGTGTTGAATTGCCTGGGCGGAGTGAGCGGGGTTGGGGTGGGATTGGTGAATTCCAAGATAAAATCGGTGACAGCCTGTCCTTTGATCGCTGTTCGAGATCGGTAAGAGTTTTCGAATTGGCTGAGCTCGACAGACCATTGCATAAGTCTGCCGGACAACTCTGGTTGTTGCATTACCTTCTTCAAAGGTTGGTCAGTGAGGACCACTATGGAATGAGCTTGGAAATAAGGTCGGAGTCGTCTTGAGGCTGTGACCAAGGCCAGGTCCATTTTTTCCAACAGAGTGTAGTTCTATTCTGCTCCCCTGAGAGCTCGGCTAATGTAATAAACTGAGCACTGTACTGAGCCGTCTTCCTTGATGAGGGCCACACTGACTGCGGTGTTCAACACAACTAAGTAGAGAAAGAGGGTCTCGCCCGAGAGCACTTGGGAGAGTAGGGGGGGTTGGCCATGCACTGCTTCAACTGTTGAAAGGCCTCTTTGGATTCGGTGGTCCACTCAAAGGCCTGTCGAAGGACTTTGAAAAGGGGGAGACACTTGTCTGTTGCACGAGAAATAAAACGGTTGAGAGCGGCGACTCTGCCGGTAAGCCGTTGAACCTCTTTGATAGTTCTGGGAGACTGCATTTCTATCAGGGCCTTGATTTTTTCGGGGTTGGCCTCGATACCCCGCTGGCTGACTATGAAACCCAAGAACTTCCTAGATCCTACGCCGAAGTCGCATTTCTCCGGATTCAGCTTCATTTGATACTTGCGCAGGGTGTCGAAAGTCTCCCACAGGTCTGTCAGATGATCAGAGGAGAGTTTGCTCTTGACAAACATGTCATCGACGTACACTTCCATGTTCCGACCTATCTGGTGATGAAATACGGCATTGACTAACCATTGGTAAGTTGCTCTGGCATTTTTCAACCCGAATGACATAACACGATAATGGTAAGTTCCCCGGTCAGTGATGAAGGAGGTGTGTTCCTGGTCGACCGGGTGCATCAAAATTTGATTGTAACCGGAGAAGGCGTCCATGAAACTGAGCAACTGATGGCCAAGCAGTGGCGTCAACAAGCAGATCTACGGGGGAGAGGGTAACTATCTTTGGGGCAAACTCGGTTAAGGTCGGAGTAGTCGACGCAGAGTCGCCATTTTTCGTTTTTTTGCGAACCAGGACCACATTTGACAGCCATCTGGGGTAGTCCACGTTCTTGACGAACCGTGCCTTTAGTAGTTTGTCTATCTTAGAAGCAATGAGGGCGTTGCGTTCTGGGTGAAAGACACGCTGCTTCTGGCGAAAAGGTTAGAAGTGGGGCTCAATACTGAGACGATGTGTGATGAAGGAAGGATCGATACCCGGCATATCGGAATGGGTCCAGGCAAATACATCATTGTGCTCAATTAGAAGGGTTGTGAGGTCAGCCTTGGCCTGAGAGGATAGTTAGCTGCTGTGGAGAAGTGGCTTTGGAAATACTCTTCTGATCCTGGGAGACGCTAGTGATCCTCTTCTAGTCACCTGAAAATGAATAAACACTCCGGTCGGGGGTGCCGGAATTAGCACTCCGACGGGCAAGTCAGTCTTTACACTCAAGTTTACTTGTATTCTAAATTAAGCACAATAGTTCTCACCTACATCTTACTGGCTAATATTCTTCTCTTTATATCCTTTCTCTCTTGGGCCTTAGGATTAGGCCCACTTTCTGTTCGTCATTCGGCTTCCTTTGTAGCAAATTGTTTTTTACTCGGCCCTTGCCCTATTCGGCTATTTGACTGAATAGGGTAGGATTTGGATGTGAGATGAAACCGAATACTATACATACATCCCAGTTCCCCAAGTTCCTATGCTCGGCCTATTTACGACCCCCATTATTCGGCCCCCACAATTGCCCCCCAAACATTCCACAAATGACAGTTGGTTGGTTTCAAACTCAAAAAGTCAAAGCCGAAATTCGGCGGCTGACCCCATTCCAAGGCAGATGTCTGAACGCACGGTTCTCGGTCATCATTTTAACTTCCCGCCCCTTCGTACTCTCCTACTTATTATGATTTAAAATTTTGACGTCTTTTCAAATACACACGCTTTCAGATACTTGCCGCTGGACTGTCTTCCGTGTTGTCTCTGCAACTTCCTTTCCTTCACTATCCTCTTCGTCTCTCGTAAGTTCTCTTTGCCTGGTTTGTTTTTGGTTTCGAGCATTCGTGTAATCTGTAGGAAATGGCAAAACACCTGAAAGATCTCCTCTCTTCGGATCGAATTTCTGGCTTTCGACGCCATTTTTCCATTCCTGACGACGTCCGTCTGTCATTCGTGACAGACGGCACCCTCGATATGGAGAGGGCTGATGAATCCACGATCGTTTTCCCTCTCCTATCAATCGTAGAGGGTGGAGTCTGATTCCCGCTTCATCCACTCCTTAGGGCTGTGCTCTGCCATTGGGGTTTAATCCCTTCTTAACCCAATGTTAATTTTTTTAGAATCGTAATGGGGATTATCGCACTAAACCGTCGCCTTAGGATTAACCTCGGCATTCCTGCTATTCGGCATTGTTATGCCTTGGCCAAGTTTTCTGGTCAGCATGGGCGTTACTTCCTTAGGGCCAAGGACACCGACCATCAACTGGTCACTATGCTTTCCAGCTCTAGGAAGTGAGTCGATGATGTTATGGTCGTTGTCCAAGGTAATTGGGAATTCGGGGAAAGCTAGGATCGCCTCAATCCTATTCCTAGATGGAGGGGTGAACCAGGTGGCCGTGTAGCTTCTTTTATTTATTTTTTGTTATATTCATAAAGCTTCATTTTCGAGACCTCATGGCTTTGCTTGTGCAGGGAACGATTTGAAGAAAGTCCTGACTTCAACCAACGACGCTGTTCTTTCGGAAATCAAGGTTGCGCTCAGATATTTCGGTCGGCCGAGTCTTCAAAAACAGGGAAGGGCGGCCCACGTTCTTCTCCGCTATGAGCCGATCTATACGACCATCTCGGCGGCAGAGAACATCCTAGTTCCGAAGGGTGAGGAGTTTCTTACCGCCCTTATCCTGACCGGTTTCAAGAATTTGAGGCAAGTCGGTCTTGAGGGGTCCGATTCGGAACGACTAGTAGTTGAGGTTACCAAGTCCGATCAGTCCGAAACCGAAGATGAGGCTTTGCAGTTAGCCTTTGAGGAAGCCGGCCTCAACTCAGCCGACCCTCCGTCCACTTCGGGCTGAGAGGACCTTCCATCCGACGACATTTTTCACGGTCTGGAGGACCTTCCCGGCGCTTACCCCGAAGATATAGCTGGGTTAAGCCTCACACAACTTGCCAAAAAAGCGAACGCGGAAAAAATGGCAGCACGACGAAGGGCAGAGGCTATTCGAACCGGAGTGCCTCCTGCTACCGAAACTCAGCCCTCCCTGCCTGTTAGCGAATCTCAGCCCTCCTTGCCTGTTATTGAGGAGGGGACGGCAGAAAACCGAAGTGCCGAGGCCGAGTTAGTGGTGCAGGCCGATCGAGAGGCTAAACTAAGGGCGGGAAGCGCTCTGCCGAGGTTGAGGCCGGCTCAGAAGATAACCGCGCCGACAAACGACCTCGTTTAGAGGAATCAGATGTGATCGTGCCTTTCGTTATTCAACCGAAGATAAAAAAACATGTCGATCCCTTCTGATGCTTCGGTAATTAAAGATCCAGCGGTCGCGCTTAGCATGGCTACATCCGTTTCACTGCAGGCTGACAAGGCGGCTTTCCGGACGGAGTCGGATCTGGTTTCAATAGCATTGGCCGCGCAATCGGCACTTTTGGTATAAATCTTGACTTCGTTTTTTCACTTTATGCAAATACTATTTTGGTCTTAACTTCTTGTTTTGCAGATCGTCAGAAGGATAACGGAGATGAGCCGTCGCCATCATGACGCCATCGAATAGCTCGGCCGTCTTCAAACGGAAGTTGAGGGCCAAAGGAGCAGGGCCGAGTTTGAGGCTTTAAGGGCGAAGATAGAAGGCGCGCGGGCCGAAGCCGAGATGGAGAGGGCACGGAATGCGGAGGAACTGAGATTAGCCACCGAGAGGAGGGCGGACGGGAGCGAGGGGACGCTGAAATTGGCCCAGGAGGCGGTCTCCAAACTGGAGGTTGAGTTGGAGGTAGTAAAGAAGGCGAAGGAAGCGGCCGACTCGGAGGCTTCTAAGGCATTAGAGGCCGGGAAAAGTGCTGCCCTTGCCGAATATGTAGACGAAGTCTCCAAATTTGAAAAACGGGGATTCAAACACGGCTGGCTCAAAGCCCTTGTTGTTGCTGATGTGACATTGGCTTTGCCAATTCCATACGAGCAAGTGGATATTGAACCGCTGGAATCTGACTCCAAGGATTAATTTGGGCGACACCTTTTTTGCTTGCTGATTTGTTTTTTGCTTGCTATTTTAGGAGTCTCCGAATGTATTTTTACAGTTTTTTGTTTGTTAATTTTCATGTGTAAAATGGCTACAATTTGTGCCCAATTTCCTAATGAAAATTTCCTTTTTTGCCTTGCTGTTATCTGTGCTAGCTTTTGTTTTTAATACCTAGTATCGATCGGTCATTAGGCATAAACACTTGGCCGATCAGATTAATAAATCTGCCCTTGCCCCAGTCAGTGCACAAGCTTCATTAGTCGAATAGGCCTAGTTCGTGGAATGGCTGTGGCATATATCTATCGGCATCGGGCTGAAATATTTGGCCGATCAGATTAATAAATCTGCCCTTGCCCCAGCCAGTGCACGAGCTTCATTAGCCGAATAGGCCTAGTTCGTGGAATGGCTGCGGCATAAATCTATCGGCATCGGGCTTAAATATTTGGCCGGTCAGATTAATAAATCTGCCTTTGCCTCAGCCAGTGCACAAGCGTCATTAGCCGAATAGGCCTAGTTCGTGGAATGGCTGCGGCATACATCTATCGGCATCGGGCTTAAAAATTTAGCCAATCAGATTAATAAATCTGCCCTTGCCCCAGCCAGTGCACGAGCTTCATTAGCCAAATAGGCCTAGTTCGTGGAATGGCTGTAGCGTAAATCTATCGGCATCGGGTGTAGACACCCCATTTTTGACCGTACTCAAGACTTGGACGTCACCGTTGGAACACTCGGTGATTATCCATGTTTGTGTTCGTTTGGAGTTCCCGGAGGTCTCGGCTACGCGCCTTGCCTCAGGATCTCCGAACTCGACCGTTTTGTGTCTGGTTTTGCACCAAACACTTGTGTTTTGCCTTGGAGGGGCAGGAGAATGCCTTGTGAGGCATCCCCACACATCACCGGCCATGGCTAGAGGCCACCGGCTGTTGTTTGTGTCCACCGGCAATGTATATTGCCGGCCGGCACTCTTTTTGCCGACCGGCCATCAATTTTGTCAAAATGACAATTTTGGCCAGCCGACTACTGTTCATTGTTTTTAGCCAGATATTTTGGCACCCACCCCATTCCCCTCCATACACGTGTATGGAGGGATTTCCCTCTTGAATGGCTTGTTTTGGAAGCCTTACAAGAGGGAATTGCCTATATAGGAGAGCTTCTTCTCTTGACATTTGGGTTAGACATTTTAGACAGCTTTTGTAAAGCTTGAGTTCTAGGGTTAGGGTTTGATACATATTCTATCTCTATAAGTGTGTGTTTTGTCCCACTTTTGCTCACAAACACCCACTAACACACCATCTCTTGGACTTGAGACCCTTGGAGGGTTGTTTTAGTGTTTTGGAGCTGATTTAAGCCAAAGAAGGCTGTTGGAGCATTGTTTGTGAAGGAGGGCTTCAAGGGTAAGAAACTTCCCTTTTATTCCCCATTTTTGCATTGCTTTTCTACCTATCTTAGAACTGTTTTTGTGCTTAGTGTATAATACAAAAAAGTTCTGTTTTTAAGCCCTCTTGATTGTTTGTTAAGAGTGTTTTGTGGTTGGGTTTGTTTGACCCCTCCTAGGCCTTGTAAGGCCCTTTTTGTGCCATTTTGGTGAGCTCCGAGACTTTGGTGCTTGGGCCTCCTCACCACTGAAATCTTGAGGGATTTCAGTGGTGAAGATGGTGCCTTGAAGTCTCAAGAAGGAGAGGGCCACCCCCTCTCCTTGTTGTCCTTGAAAAGGACCAATTTTGGCCTCTTGAGGGAGTATCATGCTTGAGTGTTTATTGATCATGTCTAGGCTGTTTTCCATGCTTATTATGCCATGATATAACATTGTTGTGTGTTGGTTTTGGTACACCATGCATGCTTAGCATACCTACCATGTAATGCCTTATTATTGCCTTAATATGCCTTAGGTTGTTAGCCTTTGTCCTAGCATGTTTTAGGCTTAGCCTTGTGAAGGTTTTGTGTTCATTTTGCCATGTTTAAGGTCTTTCCATGTTTGTTTGGGTCGATCTTGGCATGCTTAGTATAGCTCCTTTGTATTGTGGCTTGTATGCTTCAAGTAGGTGAATGTGTACCATGCATTACTTGCATTAATTAAGTGGTTTGGAACCACCCTACATGTCATTTCAGTCCCTAAGACATGCTTGTATGCTTGCCTTGGACGCCTCTTTGAAGCTTTGAAAGCTTGCCTTGTATGCCCTATGTTTTGACCATTGTGCATGCCTTTGAATTTGAGTCATTAGATGCCATTTAAGTGGTCTTTTGGCCTGTTTTTAACATGCTAAAAATCTGTTTTTAGTTGCTTAATGCATGCCATGTTTGCCTTGCTAAGTGTAGTTCAATGCATCATTAGCTTGCTTTGAATTCTTGGCCATTTTGCATGCTTTGCTTGCTTTGTTAGTTGGTTTGGCACCTCCTATAGCATGATTTTCAGAGCTTATGTTGCATGCCATTAGTCCATGTTTGTCCCTTTTAAATGTGTTTAAAAGTTGCTTCATTATGCTTAAGTCTTGAACCATGTATCTATGCATGTTTGCATGAGCATTCGCCTTCATGAACTTAGCATTTTGGCCACTGTTTTGGGCCTATTTAGAGCTGCCTAAATCATGTTTAAGTCCATCTTTTCATTAGTTTGCATTGCCTCATGCTTGCTTGTATGCTTGCATAAGTGCCTTGCCATGCCATGTTGCATCCTTAGCTTGCATGCCTAGGTTGCATTGCATCTTGGATGCATGCTTTGTCCCTTGATTAGTGATAGGGATTGGGCTTTGGTTTGTTTGTTTGCATTGCATTTCATTTGACATGAAAATGCATGCTTGATTCTTTGGGCCATCATGCATGGAAATGCGTGATTGGTGGTTCGAGAATCGAGGCATATGTTCCTTTGAGTCACAAACATGATAAGGGGCATGATTGGTGCATACATTGCTTGAATTGTATTGCCATGCTATGCCCTGCCCTCTGCTGCTGTCAATTGCAGGTTCTGCAGGCATTTTTTTGCCGACCGGCAATATTTAGTGCCGACCGGCAATGTATTGGTGGCCGATAGCCTCATTTCCAGCCAATGATCACATGCTGCAGCCGGTGGCTATTCTACTCAGCCGGTGGTGTCCCCCAATGTCCAGAGAGGCATCCCTGAGGCTTTGGCAGTCTTTGGAGGGGCAGAGCAGGGAAAACAGAGGCAGACTATGCATGGCAGTGCAATTTCGAGCAGGACCCGAGCATGCGTTGCATCAGGCTCTCCTCCCGAGGCGGTTTACTGTTTTTCCTAGTTTAGTTAGTTGTTAACTAATTAGGCAATTTGTAATATTTAATCAGCTTGCGTAGTTAATTAATTTGTATTATTCTTTTGGTCCCTCCGAGCGAGGGCGAATCTGTAATAAGTGTGGGTGCGTGTGTGTGCATGTCTTCCAATCCCCACTTCTTTCTTCCCTTTTATTTACCTGCTTATGATGGTAGATTAGGGCACGTCTAAATTAGCATACCTTATGCTATGCATGTGTGCATCCATGCATTTGTCTTGCATGCACCAGGCTCGGTACATCATACAAACTGCATTGTATTTTCAATTCCAAATTGAATATGTGATAATTGTAGCATTTCACATGCCATTTTAGGGTTAGCCGAGCCTACTCTAACTGCATCCTTGCATGTGTTGCATTAGCCACTTAACATGAACTAGGACATGCATGTTTGCTAACTAGTTTATTGTTTTGGCATGGAGTGCAATGTAAGTATTTATGCTTTAGCATCTCGCATGCGTGTGAATGTTAACATGACAGCATGATTACCATGTGGCTAAATGCTTATATGAGATAAACTGCTTGATTGCCTGTGGATGAAGGTTGGATTGTTTGAGTTGGAAAAACTCATTGAAATCCGTGTTTTAGCCTACTTGCGAGTAGCAAATTTCAAAGCATTTTCAAAACAAACGGATATGCAATGCTTGTTTCCAAATTAGGCAATCTAGTCTATACTTGTTTGCTGTGCGCATAACATAGTAAATCTAGGCTAATAACCGGAACAAGAACACATAACGTTTTCAAAACAAGATATCACGGTTAGTAGAGGCCGGTCTTCGGACCGGGCGAAAGGGGGTGCTCATAGCTGACCTTCCCCGATCGTACCCAAGCTCCCGAGCCAAGACAACTTTGGTGATGACGGACACGTGGCCTTTGGCACCGAGTCAGGGTTTCCTAAATTTCTCCATTTAAAAAATATTTAGGTGGCGACTCTGTATCTGGCAAAGCAGTCCATGTTTGGCACTTCTTTCAAAAATCTGTTTTTTCTCAAAACGATTTGCCAGAGTTGGATTCTTTGGTTCAGATTAAGAACCGCAACAAACAAAAAGGGAGTCCGAACTATAGAGCGTGAGGCCCACGGGCGCGTCTACATCGGGCTTATGGCGTTTAGCATTAATGACGTCGCCTCGGGGGCGCTGCATACATATGAATAAATGGGGTGAGTTTGCGCCAGTGAGTCCACTTATTTTTATTCAGACTCGATTTGAACTAGCTTGGGGTGAGGGCGAATGTCAAACAGACTGTTTTTCAACAGCAGAGGAGAAGGACGAACGCTGGCTGAGCTAGATACTGCGTGAATCGCAACAGCGAGCCTATGTGCACGGGAGGAAGGACGTCCAAGGAAAGGGAAAAACGTCAACCTCCAAACCGTCAAAGCAGATCACCCCGAAGAGAGAAGCAGCAACGGGGAAGCTCCCGCGACCACAGCCGAGGAATGAGCCAGACACGACGCCACGACCATTGAGTTTTGCGGTGTTCGTGGGGAATAAACCGATGACTGAGGCAGATTCCATCGTTAATGATCCGGGTGTAGCGGTCGAGTTCGCTCGACAGATCTTTCCACCGGAAGTCCAACAATCGATGGTTAGACGACAAGATTTCGAAGTGTTTCGAGAAGGTATCCATGGGGCGGTGAAGGGGCTGTACACCGTCTACGAAGTCGGCATGCGCCTGCGCGTGGTGCGGCGGGAGATAGAGAAAATGGACGAACGGATTCGTAGTTCGGAGGCTCGCGCGGAGAAAGCCAAGCATGAGCTTAGGGAGCTTAGGAAGGCCGAGCCGCATACGGCGGGTCAATCTAACTCGATAGTTGAAGAAAGGGTGACCCAACGGCTATTGAGTCATGCCATCACCGACCGAGATACGGCAAGCATGTTTGCCGTAGAAAATGCGAGGGCCAAGGGTTATGAGCAAGGCTTCCATGCTAGCCGGAAGGTTGGGATCGACAAAACGAAAGAGAAACTTGCAGAGGAGGTCTGCCGATGCGAGAATCGAGGCTTTAAGCACGGTTGGATTGCGGCACTTCAGGCCGCGGAGGCTCTCCGAGCAAAGGGTGTCGATTCGGCATTGCCGCTGTACCATCGTGATCATTTGCCCTTTTCCGCCTTTGAAGTCGAAAAGAGCGACGATGAGGGAGACGCCGCATAAAAACATTCGTTGTAATTTTCAAACGCGAATTGCGTCTAAAATTATGTAATTATTGGTTGGTCGAATAAAAAGATTTTATTTTCAATGTTTTGTTATAATTTTTGTTCGGCACACACGTGCTTGCATGTGTTTTATTGTATAAATGTTTGAATAAACGTATTTCAGTTGATTGAATGGACATTGATCGGCCTGATTTATTAAGTATTTAATTAACGTCATTATATTACGCACGGCCCGAACATCCACGAAGGGCACTCCGAATCCGGAGGCTTACTTGGCCCAAAGACGTCTTGCGCCGATGGGGCTTCGTATCCGGAGACTTTGTTCGGCCAATCGTGATATCCACGAAGGGCGCTCCGAATCCGGAGGCTTTTTCAACCCAAAGACGTCTTGCGCCGATGGGGCTCCGAATCCGGAGACTTTGTTTGGCCAATCGTGATATCCACGAAGGGCGCTCCGAATCCGGAGGCTTACTCGGCCCAGAGATGTCTTGCGCCGATGGGGCTCCGAATCCGGAGACTTTGTTCGGCCAATCGTGATATCCACAAAGGGCGCTCCGAATCCGGAGGCTTTTTCGGCCCAAAGACGTCTTGCGCTGATGGGGCTCCAAATTCGGAGACTTTGTTTGGCCAATCGTGATATCTACGAAGGGTGCTCCGAATCCGGAGGCTTTTTTGGCCCAAAGACGTCTTACGCCGATGGGGCTCCGAATCCGGAGACTTTGTTCGGCCAATCGTGATATCCATGAAGGGCGCTCCGAATCCGGAGGCTTTTTCGGCCCAAAGACGTCTTGCGCCGATAGGGCTTCGAATCCGGAGACTTTGTTTGGCCAATCGTGATATCTGCGAAGGGCGCTCCGAATCCGGAGGCTTACTCGGCCCAAAGACGTCTTGCGCCGATGGGGCTCCGAATCCGAAGACTTTGTTCGGCCAATCGTGATATCCACGAAGGGCGCTCCGAATCCGAAGGCTTTTTCGGCCTAAAAATGTCTTGCGCCGATGGGGCTCTGAATCCGAAGACTATGTTTGGCCAATTGTGATATCCACGAAGGGCGCTCTGAATCTGGAGGCTTACTCAGCCCAAAGACGTCTTGCGTCGATGGGGCTCCGAATTCGGAGACTTTGTTTGGCCAATCGTGATATCCACAAAGGGCGCTCCGAATCCAGAGGCTTTTTCGGCCCAAAGACGTCTTGTGCTGATGGGGCTCTGAATCCGGAGACTTTGTTTGGCCAATCGTGATATCCACGAAAGGCGCTCCGAATCCGGAGGCTTACTCGGCCCAAAGATGTCTTGCACCGATGGGACTCCGAATTCAGAGACTTTGTTCGGCCAATCGTGATATCCACGAAGGGCGCTCCGAATCTGGAGGCTTTTTCGGCCCAAAGACGTCTTGCGCCGATGGGGCTCCGAATCCGGAGACTTTGTTTGGTCAATCATGATATCCACGAAGGGCGCTTCGAATCCGGAGACTTTTTCAGCCCAAAGATGTCTTGCGCCGATAAGGCTCCGAATCCGGAGACTTTGTTTGGCCAATCGTGATATCCACGAAGGGCGCTCCGAATCCGGAGGCTTTTTCGGCCCAAAGATGTCTTGCGCCGATGGAGCTCCGAATCCGAAGACTTTGTTGGCCAATCGTGATATCCACGAAGGGTGCTCCGAATCCAGAGGCTTACTCGGCCCAAAGACGTCTTGCGCCGATGGGGCTCCGAATCCAGAGACTTTGTTCGGCCAATCGTGATATCCACGAAGGGCGCTCCAAATCCGGAGGCTTTTTCGGAACACCGTTGAACTGCAATTTGTAGTGAGTAAGCAGGGATCTTTGTATTACAGAAAAGAGATGTACATGGCGAACCGTTCAGAACAAGCATCATGTCCCAAAAGTCGGGTCAATGATAAAATTTGCGTAAATGCGTGGAATTCCAAGGTCGTGGCAAACTCCTTCCTGACATGTCTTTGAGCCAATATGCCCCTACTCCTGCGATCGAATCAATCTGATAGGGATCATCCCAGTTAGGACCCAATTTTCCATCAACCAGTTTCTTGGCAGCTGGAAGTACCTTCTTCAGGACTAACTCTCCTGGTGTGTAGCGGTGCAGCTGAACTCGTTGATTATACGACTTAGCAAGCTGCTGTTGATACCGCGCCATGGATGCAAGGGCACGGTCTCTTCGTTCTTCAATCAGAACCAAATCTAAGGCCAGCATCATGTCGTTTGGGTCCATATCAAAAACTGTCGATTTCAAGGTTGGGAGGCCGATCTCCAGGGGTATGATTGCCTGGGTTCCAAAGCATAGCGCAAACAGCGTTTCCCTAGTAGACCGCCTCGGCGTAGTTCGATGAGCCCACAACACACTCGGCAATTCTTCGACCCATTTGCCTTTAGCTTTTGTCACGACCCAAACCCGCCCCTATGGATTTAGCACCGTAACCGGCCAGTAATCCGTGATTACCGAAGGCCTGCTTGACAGTAAAACAGTAATACAGAGTACAGGGGCTGGCAGAAGCCAAAACAGTAATAGAAGATGTCCAATGAGCTGTGACAGTCTGTATGCAAAAGACTTTTCATACATATTCACATTCTAACAAAACAGTATGTACATACGTCATTTACAGGCATTCAGGTTAGGGACCAATCCCTACCATAACAGTACGTACAAATATCATTCAGTCTATACAGTATTACAAAATAGATACAAAAAGGGGAAATTAAAACACCCCAAAAAGCCCTAGCTTGAATGACTGGGAACCTCTCAGTGAGGCACAGTGGTTGGCTTGACAAAAAGGGAGTTTAACCCAACGCTCCTAGCTCCGATCCGGTGCCTAGACACCTACATATATATATAAACAGTGAGCTAACGCCCAGTGAATAACATATGCGTAAGGAGGTTAAGAATGAATGTCCTTCCAGTATTTAAAACAGTCGTTTGAATAGCATATCAGTTATTCGATCATAGCAGTCATAAGTGGTACATCTAATAGCAAATAGTACAGTAGGTCTTAACAGACCAAACAGTCAGTTAATGGCCATCATATCAGTAAACAGTAGTGGTTCCAACATGGGAACCGACAGAGATCTCTGTAACAGTAGCAGTAACAGTTTAGTAACAGTAAATTGCTATGGATGCCACCAATACAGTTCACAAATAGGACAAACATTCATTCAGTAAACAGTGTCATTTCATAAAGTAGTACAGTCATTTGCTCAGAAAATAATCTCAATTGAACATATATTTACAACATTGTTACTCACAGAGCACTAGGCTATAAGCAGCTAGAGCGTCCTCGGATGCCAACCCCACACAGTTACAGAACGAACACACACTAAGCTACACAGTTGGGAAAAATAATAACTTAATCCCTAATTTGCCTCGGTGTGGTTCTACATCAATATCCTCCTTAAGATGCCTTAAACATGCCCTAGGAATGCCTAGGATGGAAAGAGGATGCAAAGATGCACTTTTAAACACTTTTCAAAATTTTTAGAAAACAGGGTCCACACTCGAGCGTGGCTTTCCCCGCTCGAGCGGAAATGCAGACAAAGGTTCCCCGCTCGAGCGTCACTTTTCACGCTCGAGCGGACTGCAAAACATGACAAAAGTACTGGGTGCACGAAATTCACGCTCGACGGGCGCTCGACCCCCGCTCGAGCGTGAGACACAAGTCCTCGCTCGAGCATGCATTCCCCCGCTCGAGCGGACTGTAAACGCATGCAAAGTACTGGATACACGCATTTCCCGCTCGAGTGTCACTTTTCCTGCTCAAGCGGAATGCAGAGCGTGGAGTTCCCCGCTCGAGCGTGAGTCTAAAATCTGGAATTTCCAGTTTTGAACCTCAAGCTCAAAACTCAACTTTGATGCACCAAATTCGATCCTTTTGGGTCAATTTTCTGGAAAATACTTCAAAACCCATAATATTACATGTTTCAAAGATCAATTTGTAAAATCAAAGCCCAAAGGTAGTTCAATTAAACTCATTTTCAAACAAAACTTCAAGAACATAAATTAAACGTAACATGCATGTATTTAAACAACTTCAAGACTTCAAATACTTGCTCCAAAGAGCCAATTCCTTCAAGATCAAGATGAATTCATGGACTATAACAATAATATGAACATGCATGCAAGAATTCCCATGAAAACAACTTTAAATTTCAATATGTGCACATGCATGCATGATTTAGCTCTAAATTCAACATATTAAGCTAATTCTTGACTCTACTCCTCAATATGTCATGAACCATGCAAGAACTAACTTAAATTCACAACAAGAAGGTAATGTCCTACCTTAGGTCTAGAATGCAAGATGTACAAGCTCAATTTGCACAATTATACTCCAATTCTTCTAGTTTCCAAGCCAAATTGAGATGGAATCAAGCTTTCTCCTACTCTCCCTCTCTCTAGTCGGTTTGTCTCTCAAATGGATGAGCAAAAGGTATGTCTAAGTGTACTCAAGCCTCAAGGTGTTGGAGAAAGTGGCCCACTAAGCATGGCAATTTGGTGAATAAGTCCAATTCTCGTAAATTAGCATTATTTAATCCAATTTAATCATACCAAATTAAATTTCAATTAAACATACCATAATTTCACATAAATTCCAATTAGCATAAAACATTAATCAATTTCGGATTCGGCCGCCGATAAGGCCTTCAATTCGTAGTTTGAAACATAATACATGAACAGATAATTTGATGACAAACAGATAGAAATGCATTAAACTAATATACTCAATCAATCAGTTCAGGATTTTAGTCAATCAGTCAATTAACATGCTTAATCATAGATTAGCACTAATCAGTGGTGAGGGTTGTCACAACTTTCTCCAGCCTCTTTTTGATGCCGTCCAAGATGGATTTGTTAGAGGCTTCAGCCTGACCATTACTTTGTGGATAAGCTGGCATGGAAAAGTAAGGCTGTATACCATACTTGCTGCACAGTTCTCGATAGACGCCACAATTGAACTGGGTGCCGTTGTCTGAGATAAGTGCTCTCGGAATGCCGAACCGTGTTATGATGTTTCTCCAAACAAAACAGGTCACGTCGGTATCTCGGATGTGGGTTAGTGCCTCCGCTCTACCCATTTTGTAAAATAATCTGTTGCGACAATCAAAAATCGCTTGTTACCCGGGGCAAGGTAGTGGTCCGACGATGTCAAATCCCCATTGGGCGAAAGGCCAAGGACTGGTTATGGAGCTCAACTCTTCAGCAGGCAGGTGGGTCAAAGGAGAGAACTTCTGGCACTGTTCACACTTTTTTACGTAGCCTTCGGCATCTGCTCTCATTGTCGGCCAGTAATACCCCTGTGTCACGGCTCGATGGGCCAAAGACCGCCCGCCAGAATGGGCGCCACAACTGTCTTCATGTATTTCAGTCAGAAGCTCTTCGACTTTGTCCGGGTGTACACATTCCAAATATGGACCAGAGAGGGATTTTTTATAAAGCCTTCCTTGCGGATCCAAGTAGTATCGCAGGGCTTTGTTTCGCAGCTTGTGCGCTTCTTTCTTGTCCTCTGGGAGCTGTTCGGAAGACAGGAATGCGGCAATAGGATCCATCCAACTCAGTCTAGATTCTATAACGTTGACCTGGACTTCCTCCGAAGGGCTAATGCTCGGCTCTGGGATAAAACCTACTTCGATGGTTCGTTTAATCTCTGAGTTGATGGCGGAGGCTAGGTAGGTAAGGGCATCTGCATGTGTGTTCTGATCACGTGTTATCTGGTTCAATTCATGATGGTCAAATTTTGCCAGCAAGGAGTTGGCCGTTTTCATGTAAGCCGCCATACGGTCGTTTCTTGCCGTGTACTCCCCTTTTAGCTAATTGATCACCAGTTTTGAATCGCAAAATACAAGCAAACGCCGAGTACCCAGAAGATGTGCATTCCGCAAACCGGCTAGAAGGGCTTCATATTTGGCTTCGTTGTTTGACGCTTCGAAGCCGAGCTTGACAGCCTGCTCAATTATTGCGCCGTCGGGAGCCATGATTACAACTCCGGCTCTGCTGCCCCGCTGATTGGATGATCCATCACAGTACAACTGCTAAATGTCCCCAACATAAATTCTCTAGTTGGGCTCCGGACGAATCTGTAGACGTCCCCGAACGCCCCGGGAGGGTTAAGTCCCGTTCTGTTCATATTGGGGTCACTACAGTTCAAGGACTCAAATGTCACGGTTTCTAATCTTGAACCAAAGAGTCCAAATCCGGCAAATCGTTTTGAAAACAGATTTTTTGAAAGAAGTGCCAAACATGGACTGCTTCGCCAGATACAGAGTCGCCACCTAAATATTTTATTTTTGGGAAATTTAGGAAACCCTGACTCGGTGCCAAAGGCCACGTGTCCGTCATCACCAAAGTTGCCTCGGCTCGGGAACTTGGGTACGATTGGGGAAGGTCACTTCGTGAGCACCCCCGCTCGCCCGGTCAAAGACCGGCCTCTACTAACCATGATATCTTATTTTGAAAACACTATATGCTCTTATTCCGATTATTAGCCTAGGTTACTATGTGATGCTCGCAGCAAACAAGTATAGACCGAGCCGCCTGAATTGGAACAAAACATTTCATGTTTGTTTGTTTGAAAACAGTTTGATGGTGCTACCCGCAGGTAGGCTAAGACGCGGATTTGCCACCCTCAGGTGGGCTTAAGAAAGCATGATTTTGCCACTATCTAGTGGGCTTAAAACAAACATTCAATGCATTGTCCCAATCCAAGTAACTCAACCTCCACCCACAGGCATTCAAGGCAGTTATATCACATAAGCACATAGCCTCATGATAAGTATGCTATTCATGGCAACACTCACACGCATGCAAGGATGCTAAAGCATAAAACTCACCGAGTATTCCAAGCCAAAACAGAAACTTATTAGAAATCAATGCATGATCCTAAATATACAAGAATGCCTAATGCAACACATGCAATAATGCAACTATAGCAGGCTCGGCTATTCTAAACATGGCATATGGAATGCTACAGCTAACACGTATTCAATTTGGAATTGAAATACAAATGCAGTTTGTATGATGCGCCGAGCCCAGTGCGTGCAAGACAGATGAATGATGCACAACATGCTGTCATACTGTATGCTAATCAAAATATGCCCCATATCTAACCATCGTAAGCGGATAAATAAAAGGGAAGAAAGACGTGGGGTTGGAAGACATACATCACACTCATCCACACTTATTACATTTATGCCCTCGCGCAGAGGGTCCGAATAAATAATACAGTCCGAAATAAAAGAATAATACAGATTTCTAATTAATTAACAAATTAACTAAGAAAGCTTTAAACTGGCATGCAAGCCAGGGGGCTGCCTTGCTTCTGATGAATGATGTATGTTGGGCCTGCCTTTGCGTAGAAATCCACTGGGATGCCCAATTTAGCCTCTGTTTGCAATGTTTCTCGAAATGCGCGCCAGACTCCGAAAAGTTACTGATTCCTCATTTTGCTGCAACAGAGAGCAGGAAAAGGGCATAGCAATGTATTTCACAAATATATGCATGCCTCGATTCTCGTGCCACCAATCACGCATACCGATGCATGATGGCCGAGGAATCGGATTGCACAACTCAATATTGGTGGCAATGCAGATGAATGCTACAACAAAACCTAACTCCATCATGGGTAATCCGGAGTATCGGCGACTTGGGAATTGAGACCTGTTCCGTCACTCGGAGTACGAAACGTGCCTCATTTCCCGTGCCCAGGCTAACTCCTATCCCGAACACGATGCAATATGCATGATATGCATGAAATGCAGCTAATATACAACCCTAGCATGCACAATGCTATGAAAATGAGATGCCTCGAAATGCGTACACGCGGGCACGCAAACCGAGGCGATGATCCCAAGGCATGAAATGGCATGAAATGTGACAACAATGAGACTAAAATGAGATGTCTCGAAATGCGTGCCCACGGGCACGCAAACTGAGGATATGGCATACGGAATGCAACGGAATTAAAATGAGATACGCGATGCAAGATGGACTTATACCAACATGAGAGAGCCTCAGCTACACTCACACGGGAGGCCATTGGAGAAAAAAAGAGATGCCTCGAAATGCGTACACACGAGCGCGCAAACCGAGGCGAGGGCCGTAAGGCATGAAATGACATGGAAATGATATGCAAACATGCAAATGAATTTTGGCACTGAAATGTGGGGGAAAACAGCCCCGAAACATGGCCGAAGTGCACCCGAAGCATGAAATGATCCCGAAATGCAATATTAAGCATCCGAAATGGCCTACAGCCACACTAACATGCGTAATTGGTACATGACATGCAAAACAGTAGCAAGGCAGCCCCAAAAATAGCATTTTTCAGTCTAGAACAAGGCCAAAGTGCAAGCATAGATAGGGCAACAATAGCATGCGAAAATACGGGCCAAGAGAGGGGTATTGAAGCAAGTGATACATGCGATGTCCAAATGGAAAAGTACCATTCTACAACACTGATGAGGGACTAAAAATATGAACATTTACAGTAGATGACATCCCCCAACTCAGTATGCAAACATGCTAAAAATGCCATGCAAGATTGAGGATACATAAGGCTATAACATGAAGTACCCAAAAATTCATCAAACCAACAAAGACCCTCAATGAGATATGACAAGAAGGCCAAAATATGGATATTTTCAGTACTGATGATGGCCGAAAACAGAAGCTAGGTAAGCTCAAAAAGGCATGCAAAATGGGGTCAAAGAGAGATATAAAGGCAAGTATAATATGGAGACCCCAAAAACAAGATTGATCCCTTCTACAATATTGTATAGGGACACAAAATAAGCTCACTCACAGTTCATGACATGCTCCAAAACAATTTACATGTAGGTCAAACAAATCATGCAAGTTTACGGTAAATTGAAGGAATTGTGAAGCAAGTGTAAGATGGAGTTACCAAACAAGGTTGAGCCCTTCTTAAATGTTGAAGAGGGACTCAAAATAGGCCCACTCACAATATATTGTATGCTCGAAAACAGATCACTCATAAGCTAAAAAAGCATGCAGCAAAGAGCAAGGTAAAACATGAATTCAAAGCAAGTGACATTCAGAGCATGAAAACAAGGTTGAGCCCTTCTTCAATGTTGGATAGGGGCTCAAAATAAGCACAATATCAGTTCATGAGATGCTCCAAATCAGATCACAAACAGGCCAAATAAATCATGCAATTTTACGATAAATATGGAGAATTACAAAGAAAGTGCATGATAGAGAGGCCAAACATGGTTGAGTCCTTCTTCAATGTTGAAGAGGAACTCAAAATAGGCCCACTCACAGTTTATATCAGGCTCAAAATCAGATTATTCATAAGCTAGATATCAATGCAAAATATTGACATAGAAGATGCTATTGAAGCAAGTGTACCATAGAGGGCTCAAACAGGGTTGAGCCTTAATCAAAGATCAAAATGAGCTCAAAAGGGGACCAATTTCAGTAGGGGTCGAAGCTCAACACAATATGGAAATAGGGTTAAGAAAGGAAGCAAGAAAATGGTACAAAAGAGGGATTTGAGATTTACCCTTGAAGACAAGACTTTTGCTACCTCTTTGCTTGATGAAAGTTGCTTCTAAACCCCCAAGAACTCCTCCTTGCTACTGGAAATGAAGTGATGTTGGTGCTGCTAGGAGATGATGAACAAATGAGGCCAAAACTTAAGGATTTTGGAGGTTTTTGGAGATGGAGATGGAATCAAATGGAGATGAAGTCTTGAGAAGAAATTTGCTAACCCTAGCAAAGGACTCATCAGCCCCTTAAATGGACCAAAAGGGGTGTAAAAGGGGAGGGAAATGCACCCAAGCTTTCCCTCCAAAATATCCCCCGGAGGGCTGAGATATTTTGAAAAACAGCTGGACAGCTGTAAAGTGGTCAAAAGGGGGAAGCAGGCCGGCCAGGTGCTTTTCTTGAAGATGGCCGGCCGGCCACCCCACTGGTCGGCCAGCCACTCTCCATGGCCGGCCGGCCATGGCCAAAAATGAAAACAACAATTAATGGCCGGCCACCAATTTTTGGTGTCCTCCCAGGTGCGTAGAACAAGACCCCATGGTTGGAATTTGGCAACTCTGAAACAGGAGACACAACATTCAACTGAAAGAGAGGCTCAAAAATGAAAATCAGAATTACTGGCCGACCACCATTTTTTAGGGTCCTCCCATGTGCCCTCATCACAAATATGCAGTTGTGGTTGGAAGAAAATGGCCCTAGGGTGTTCAACATTAGCCCGGAAGTGAGAAAAACGGGCGCCGGAGGAGCATAACTGGTTATCTGAGATAATTGCTAGCCTCCCACCCTCCAGTGATCTTCCTGGTGCTAAAACAGAGGTACCTGCCAAAATTGAACAAAAACTGATGCAAAATGAATGCTCGGGGCCCAAACCGCGAGGTTCGGGGCCCGAAAACCGGCTGTAAGCACCGAAAGTGGCATTCAGCCACGAAGTGGGTATCTGAGACCCCAGTGTCCCTCGTTATGATAAAACAGAGGCACTTGCCAAAATTGAATAGGGACTGGTGCAAAATGAATGCTGGGGGCCCAAATCACGCAGTTTGGGGTCCCGAAAATAGGCTGTAGGCACCAAAAGTGGTGTTCGGCCACGAAGTGGGTATCTGAGACCCCAGTGTTCCTCGAAAGGGAGTAATGAGATGCATGCCAAAAACCAGAGAAATCGGAGATGGTTTAGCAGTCCCGAACCGAGGCACACGGCTTGACGGCTCCGAAAACCGGGAACCGGGCTCCGAAATGGGCAAAATGGCCTACGGCCACGAAATGTAGCCCACGGCCACTGAGAGATGGTCTACGCGACCTCTCCCTCCCCTCAGGAAAGAAAATAGAGAAAACCGAGTCTGGTTCGCAAACCGAGGCAAGGCACAGAAGAGAGTTCGGAAGTCCGGAGGCAGGGCGCACGGCCGCGACTCTGAGGCTTCTGAACGAGCACAATATGCAACATCACCGAGCGCTCAATCGGTGACGTCTGAGTCTTAAGGTCGGTCAAAAATGGGGTGTCTACAGAATCTCATTGGACTTGAAATCGACAAGACCCCCAGTGAATTTGGCAACAAAGTCGGCAAGTACCTGTCCCTTGATTGAGGTTCTGGGTAGAAACTGAATGTCGTACTGGCCGAGTTCAAGAGCCCACTTTGAAACACGTCCTGATACTTTTGCACTTCGTAGTACTGATTGGAGGGGATAATCTATTAGCACCCCAATGCTATGTCCCTGGAAGTAATGCATCAGTTTTCTTGCCGCCATGACTAGGGCCAAGATGAGTTTTTCCAGCAGAAGGTACCGTGTTTCGGTGTCAACCATTGCTTTGCTCACATAATACACTAGCCGCTGCTCCCCCAACTCTTCCTTTATCAGTACAACACTGACGGCCCTGTCGGAAACTGCCAGATACAAAATGAGCCGGTCACCAGTAGCGGGTGTTGTCAAGAGTGGTACTAAACGAAGGTAGGTCTTGAGTCCGTTGAAAGCGGCTTCGCATTCGGCAGACCATTCAAAAGCCTTACCCTGCCGTAGTGTATGAAAGAATTGTCGGCAGCGATCTGTAGACCAACTGATGAACCTGTTGAGTGCGGCGGCCATCCCCATCAACTTTTGAACCTCTTTTACTGAACGAGGGGAGCCAAGTTCCAAGATTGCTGTGATTTTCCTCGGGTTGGCCTCGATTCCTCAGTGGTTGACAATGTAACCAAGAACTTGCCAGAGCTGATCCCAAACGCACATTTGGAAGAGTTCAGCTTCATTCTATATTTGCATAGAATGCTGAATGTCTTTTCTAGATCGGCTATATGATTATGTTCTTCCTTGGACTTGACCACCATATCGTCAATGTACACTTCCATAGTGTGGCCGAGTTGCTCCTTGAACATGGCGGTAACCAGTCTTTGGTAGGTTGCCCCTGCATTCTTCAGCCCAAAAGGCATAACTTTGTAGCAGTAGGTTCCTCTTGGGGTGAGGAATGCAGTTTTGTCCTGGTCCTCTGGATGCATGGCGATTTGATGGTATCCTCTGTAAGCATCGAGGAAGCTCATATGTTGATGGCGTGCCGTCGCATCTACAAGTTGGTCGATTCTGGGTAGGGGAAAACAATTCTTGTGGCAGGCTTTGTTTAGGTTCGTGAAATCGACGCACACTCGCCAAGTCCCATTTTTCTTCTTCACCACCACTGTATTAGAGAGCCATGTAGGGTAGGTCACTTCCCTAATTGCCCCGACGTCAAGCAGCCTGTCAACCTCCTCAACAATGGCGGCAGTGTGCTCTGCGGCTGACCGCCGGCTTTTCTAAATGATCAGCTTGCACTTAGGATCGACATTCAAATGGTGCTGTGAAACTGACGGATCTATACCCGACATCTCATACGGAGTCCATGCAAAGACATCGAGGTTGCTGAGCAGGAAAGAGATTAGCTGCTATCTGTCGGCCTGATTCAGGGAGGCGCCGACCATGAAGAACTTGTCTGGGCTTCCATCGATTTCAACTCGGTCTAAGCCTTCCGTGGCCTTTTCATTTGGGAGCCGCCCAACATCGTCGAGGCTCTCTCGATCCGGCACCTTAATGGAATTCACTTGTAGTTCCTTTGGCCTTTTTTTAGCAAGGAGATAACATGCTTGTGCCGATTTTTGGGAGCCATGGATTTGCTCAATACCGCGTTCTGTCGGGAAGCGTAGCAGCTGATGATAGGTGCTTGGCACAGCCCGCATAGTATGCAACCAAGATCGCCCTATGATGAGATTATACGGTGACGGCAACTTGACGACCAAGAATCCCACATCCACTGTTCAGGAACCTGCTCGAACGGGTAGTCTGATGTTCCTCAACGGGTACTCTGGATTGGCATTGAAGTCCAATAGTGGATAAGGGGCCGGAGAGAGATCCGATTCGAAGAAGCCGAGTTTGGTAAATGTCTTATAGTACATAATCTCCGATGTGCTCCTCGGATCAATGAGTACGCGCTCAACTGTGAATCAGTTTACGCGTAACTCAATTATTAAGGGATCAATGTGGAGCAGTGTTACTCTGGCCAAATCCGAATCATTAAAAGTAATAACCTTGGCTTCATGGGGCCGTTTAGCTGGAGTGAGTTGGTCTTGAGAGTTAGACTTCGACTGAATCGCATGCACCGCCGATGACATTGGCAGGCTGTATATCATGTGGATCACGCCGAGCGGGGGTGAATCCTGTCTCAAGGCTATTGCTTTGGTTGGGTTTCCTTTTCGGACGTACTGTTGCAGACGGCCATCTTGTACCAATTCCTCCAGGAGGTCCTTCAGTGCATAACAACTATCAGTATCATGGCCATAGTCCTTGTGGTACTCATATCGTTTATCCTGTCTTCTCGTGTCGGGTGGTCCTAGACTGCTCGAAAATATTCTGCACATCAAAGCCCCATCATCTGCATGCAGTGTCATGGCTTGCTTGTAATGGCGGATGTGATCGGTGGGGTCTGATTTACCATCGTACAAGGTGAATGACGGTGCTTTGAATTTCTTGGGTAGCACTGCCTTTACAATCCGTCGTACAAAAGGATCGTGTTGATCTTCATCCGAACTGTTTCTTCTTCGCTTATGCCTTATACGGGGACTCTCTTCAGAAGAACTGGAAGTTTTAGATTGTCTCTTCTTCTTGGGCTCCGGGGATAATGAGTCGGAGTCGCTATCAGTATCTTGTTGTCGGGCTCGAGATCGTCGACCACCTGCCCTCACAGGTCGTTCTGGGCCTTGGTGTGCAGCTTGTTTGGACTTCACCACCTCTAAGGCCAAATCCTGAAGGAGACGTTCATTCTCTGCGATCATGTTCTCCAACCTTTGTTCGTTTTGCTTTGCTTGTTCCATGATCGCTTGCATTGCTTCATGCTCTGGAGTTGAAGATGAGGCGAAGTTCAAAGCGCGTCTTACGGGGATGGTCTCCGGTCCAATCATGTTTGATGGAGTGAGGTCGTCTCTCTGCGTGATTTTATCAGTGACTATCGGAGGGTCTTCTGTTACACCCGCCATGGATGTGTTTGAGTATTCCCACAGACGGCGCCAGTTGTGGAGAAGTGGTTTTGGAAATACTCTTCTGATCCTGGGAGACGCTAGTGATCCTCTTCTAATCACCTGAAAAGGAATAAACACTCTGGTCGGGGGTGCCGGAATTAGCACTCCGACGGGCAAGTCAGTTTTTACACTCAAGTTTACTTGTATTCTAAATTAAGCACAATAGTTCTCACCTACATCTTACTAGCTGATATTCTTCTATTTATATCCTTTCTCTCTTGGGCGTCGGGATTAGGCCCACTTTCTGTTCGTCATTCGGCTTCCTTTGTAGCAAATTGCTTTTTACTCGGCCCTTGCCCTATTCGGATATTTGACTGAATAGGGTAGGATTTGGATGTGAGATAAAGCCGAATACTATACATACATCCCAGTTCCCCAAGTTCATATACTCAGCCTATTTACGACCCCCATTATTCGGCCCCCATAGCTGCCGATCTTGGCTGTTTTCGTTAGGTTGGTAGGGTCGATGGGGACTTCAACGAGTTCTTTCACTAGTTCCCCTCTAACTAGTTCATCTTTGTCGCGGACGTCAAGTCCTTCGATGATCATAGCCTCCTTTAACTTGACCTCTTTGAGTGAAACGACATAGCATTCTCTGGCCACAGTCTGCTCTCCCTTCACGGTGTCGACCCCGAGGTCGGTAGAAAACTTCATGGCCAGATGATACGTGGATGTAACAGCTTGAAAAGCGTTAAGGGCTGTGCGGCCTAGGATGATGTTATAAGCGGAAGGACAGTCGACGACAAGGAAAGTGAGTAACTTGGTGGTTTGCCGTGGATACTCTCCGATGGTAATGAAAAGATCGATAGAGCCTATAGAGGTTACCCGATCCCTCGTGAAGCCAACCAATGGGGTTTGGAGAGGGGACAATCTTTCTTCACCGACCTTGAGCTGGCGATAAGCATTTAGGAAGATGATATATGAAGAGCTGCCGTTGTCGACAAGCACTTGTCTAACTTTGTAATTGGACAAGAGAGCTGAGATGACGAGGGGGTCGTCATAAGGGTAGCGGATGCTTGTGCAATCGGCCTCCATAAAGGTGATGGGTTCCATCCATTGCTTGGGGTGTTTGAAGGGACGGTCCAATGTTGTGACCTCTTTATCGGAGCCCTGCCTGATTTTTCTGAGTTCTGCTCGTTGGGCCGAACGGGATGGTCCTCCGCATGCAAGCCCGCCGGCAATGACTTTAATCTCTCCAACCGGGGGGGCAAGGTTGCCTTGTGGTCGGGGTTGTGGTGGGGGTCGATCATTGCCTGGTTAGGTTGTGCGGGTTGTCGTAGAAAAGTGCGTCGGTGGTTGCCTCTGGTAGGTTCGGTCCTTAACCGTTGCTGAGGGCGGGCTGCCGTGAACCAACTAAGTCGGCCCTGGCGTATCAGGCCCTCGACCTGGTCTTTAAGGTTAACACACTCCTCGGTATTGTGGCTATGGTCCTGATAGAAGCGACAGTATTTGGATTGGTCTCACCGGTTGGAAGGAAACCGTGACGGTTATGGCCATTTCAGGAGATAATCTCGTTGGATCTGGTTCAATACTTGTTCCATGGGGGAATTGAGGGGAGTGTACCGTTCGAACTGGCCGGACGGTCTGGTAGTTGCCGACCGGTCGGCTTGAGCAGGTCGGTTGGTGTATTGAGGTGTTTGCTCTGTGTACTGGGCGGTTCTAGTTTCAGAGTCCTTTCTCTTCTCTCTGAGGGTTGGGTTTTTGGTTGTGGAATCTTGTAGGGCGGCTAGGGAATCTTCGGCGTTCTTATATTTTTGGGCTTTGGAGAGAAGGGTTACCATGGAGGTTGGAGGGTTTTTGGAGAGGGAGAAAAGGAAATCGGATGATCGTAGACCAGCCATGAAAGCTATGAGAATGACATTGTCATCGTTTTCCGCCACCTACAAGGCTTCAGGTTTGAAGCGGGTGACGAAAGTGCGCAGCGACTCTCCCTTCGTCTGACGGATATTGAGGAATTGGGTTGCCGGACGCCGATGACGCTGGGCACCAATGAAGTGGCTAAGAAAGGAGTCACTTAGGTGCTAGAAAGTAGAGAAAGAGTCCCCGCAGCTGACTGAACCACAGTCGGGCTGACCTCTTAAGTGTTACGGGGAAAGCCCGACACATGATCTCATCAGGAAATGCATGGAGGACCATGAGGGTCCTGTAAGTCTCCAAGTGGTCGACTGGGTCCGTTGTACCGTCGAAAGAGTCGATCAAGGGCATTTTGAAATTAGGAGGTAGGGGTTTGTCCCTGATGGAGGCGACGAATGGTGAGTTGGCTGTGGTGGAGGGTTTATTCTGTATGTTCTCCATGACTCCTTGAAGTTGGAGTTTCATGGCTCGGAGTTCCGCATCCCAAATAGGAACGTTGTCGCCACAAGAATACAATGGAGGCTGGACACTACTGGCCTCTCCCTCGGGGACAGGTGCTTGGATTGATAGATGTGGAGCCCGAGGTGGCGGGTTCATATCTTGGGGAGGTGGTCGCAAGCCCTCCAAGTTGGATGGGTAGGATTGTTGGAAGGGTTGGCTCGGGGCTCGTTCTCGGTTGGGTGGGATATCTTAAGGTGGTGGAGGAGACATAGGAAGGTCTCGTTGAAGCAAAGCATTGATCAGGGCTTAGTTTTGTTCGGCTAGGCGGTTAATGCTGTTGGTGAGTTCTGTGAAATACTGTGGTGGGTTGTTTGGATTAGGAGGGTCAGCTTGGGGATCGGCAACGTTGTGTTGAGAGGCCATGGATCTAGTTGTGACCATCCACCTTGGTGGGTGGCAGGCCGGGATTATCAGGAATGGGTCTCCGGCGACAATGAGCACAGTTGCTAGACAGAGCGAAAGGGTTCCCACAAACGGCGCCAACTAATGAGACTACTGGCTCCAGATGGAGCAGGTCGGGTTGATCCACATTCTCCCAAGTCATTGTCCGATTGCTTGGCCCCCGGAGAAACCTGCACAAGAGTTCAACGGGGAACGGGAGTACCCCAGCGAACCCTCCGACGAGCAAGTTATTGAAGAGAATGATGGAATGTAGAGATAGGATGATGATAAAGAACTTAACCTCCTCTTTGTCTTAGAAGCCTGCTTATATCCTTTGTTCATCATTTCCTTGTCCACTCCGAGCTGTCATGTTGGCCGAAAGTCTATGCTCTAGCTTGCCTTGTTCGCGGTGAGGCTGTTCTGTTCTGACGTGAAGGGGTTATCGTAATAAATGCTGCAGGGAAACTCATTAATGGCTGATGTGTGGTGCAATAACTCTGCAGGATCTTTGTCTGTTTATGTGGCTGGTTATTCTCTTGACAAGTGTCTAGATGTCATTGATTCTTGGTGCAATGCTAGGTCCCAAGAACATTGGGCTTTAGTGTTTGAATTATGTATTGCGCTCTAAGTGGTGGGCCAAAAGCTCCTATAGGCCCACCTACGTCATGTTCAATTCATAATTATTATTATTTTATTTTTTTGACACAAAAAGAGCAACTTGTGGATATAAAAATTTAGGATGTTAACATCAAATCAAACATGCAGGTACACCCCTTACAAATAATTCCATAACTAGAAATAATCAGCCCCCACCATGTGTAATAATTTAGATCATTGGATGCAACGAATTGAGACCTTTCTTTCTTGCGATATGGAATTTCTAAGTGTATCAAATGTATCTACAATCTATAAGTTTCAACCCTCCATACCTATCTCAATAGAACTTTGAGCATATGCATATAATGCTTAATTTTTATTTTTATTTGTATATACGTAGGAATAAATTCATTTTTGGTTGGTGGAAATGATAACAACAAAATATTAAGTTATTTTATTGATCAACAATTTTTATGTCTTAAGGGCAGATTTAATTAATTATTTGATAAATGGTGATGAAATAATTGATTAATTTGAAGAGCGACCTAGGCGCACCAAGTTGCAAAGAATCATACAAGAAAGAGTTAAGAGGATCGCTCGAGACAAGCTGAGTCAATAGTCCAAAATTAATTGATATAAATTTTACAATTGATAATGTCGGTTTGATTTTTGACCACACAACCAAAAGGAGAACTCAGCTGGAGAGCACCGGAAGAATAAATTAAGCCCAACAACCTGCAAAAGAATATGAGAATCCGGCAGTGGTTCGTCCACCTGGGGGCACTCCGACAATCAAGTCAATAATCGAATATCTCTCAAAGATAACAAATAGTGCTTAACTCACCAGATAGAACATAAAAAAAGCCTCCCTTAGACCCACGAGGATGCCCTGCTTTTATAACCAGCATTGACTTGATCCTTGTAGAAGTCTCACTTCAGTGGACTCAAGCTCAATGCTTATCTGGACTCTCAGCTAGATAGGGATAAACTCCCTAAGAGTTTTACCTTTATCCAGACTGAGATCCTCTCCAGTTCTAGGACTCTTGTCCCTTATCCGCTTACTTCGGATTCCGGTATCTCCGCAGATAACCTCGGCCTAGCCGAGATCACCTCGGCATCAAGACCAGGCCACGTGGCACCTCAGTTGACACTTCGGCGTCACCTTGGCCATGTGCTATCATTCACAAAATATGTCCCCACAACTACCCCCTAGGTGCTATTACCTCAGCAACCTGAGGTTATGGAACCTACATTGCTTATTCATATATTATGTCGGCTAAAATTCATTCTTTCTTTCGACCTAGATCATGACTCGTCGGTTTCAAGTACGCAGTACTTAACTGTCCATTTTTATCAGGGATCAAGAACCAAGAACCAAGTTCTTTAAGTATCATAACTGAAATCGTTCCTCTAGCCGAGGTTTTTGCTTTATTAAATCAAGAACTCTAAGAGTTTTAGCTGCTCATGAGCTGTCACCCACGGTTTTCCCAACCGTTTCTGCCACGCGTCCTTCTCTAATTAGTTCATACCTGACACGCGCTATCAAGACGCGTCGCTTCTGCGCACGCCGCCTGACAGACACGTCATCCAAGGCAGATCATTATGGTTTGTCGCCTTTTCACAATTTTGACAAAACTTCTCCTTCTCTCTCCGTCTCTTCACTTTTGCAAAAAACAATCTCCCTCATTTCGCAAATTTTCTCTCTCTAAAGTTCCACTGTCGAACCACCATTACTGTTTCTTCAAAGCTCTGCAACCGTTTCATTCGTCTTCTCCCGTAAACTTTTTACCATCGGGCTCTAGACAATATCATCGTTGGACTCTGTCGAATTTCTTTCTAGCTTCATTTCCTCAGTTTTATTTGGTAAGTTCTCAATTTCTGTCTTTTCAAATCTCAGTCTTCCACTCTTCCGAATATGTTTCTTTCATGAACTCGCCATATGATCTTTTTACTGCATTGTTGTTTGTTGAATCTCGCACTCATTGTTGTATCATGAGTCGATTCCTTGAATCTGCTTTATCTTTTGAAGTTTGTCACTGTGTCTTTTGACTATCAATCACATTTGTGATTTTCGCGCACTACCCCCGCACACTCACTCAATGTTTTGTAGATTTGGGATTCTACATTTGTGATTCTTGAATTTTGCCTTTGAATCCTTCTTAGTCCTGAACTTTGTTCTGTTTCAGTTTGCTTTGTCAGTCTTTCAGATGCTTGCTCTTGTTTCTTGTTTCAATCTTGATTTTCTGAATTATATTTCTTGTCTGGTCTTCTTGTTCTGTTTCCATTTTCTGCTTTCGAATTTTTTGTTCACTTGCATAGACCATAGGCTTGGGATTTGCTTAGAAACCAAATACTTAGGAAAAACTGAACCAAAAACCCCCTTAGATCTAGAAAAAAAACCCTAGCTCCGATACCAATTTAGGGTATAGCCGAGGTATTTGAACCTATATCAAATATTCCTTTCTGAAATTTGCACCAATCTTCACTAAGCCGACATTATGGGAATGTTTAAGTGGAGAGTAGACACCCTTGCCAAGCTGGAGTACTTTAGGCAAGAGTTTTCCATTCCAGTCGACGTCCATCTGAGCTTGGTTGAGAAGGATGACTCAATCATGCCTAGCCAGGATTACATGCCATTCCCAATCATCTCTATTGTTGAATGAGGAGTTAGATTTCCCCTAGATAGCCTCTTTAGGGAAGTCCTCCACAATTATAAACTCAATCCCATGCAGCTGGCCATTAACTCCTTTAGGATCATCAATGGTATTGCCGAATTGGCATGTCGGCAAAATGCTAAAATCACACTCTCTGATATCCAATACTGCTACACCATGTGTAGCTTAAAAACACCCAAAGGTTACACTTACTACCTCAAGCCAAGACCTACGCAATACAAGCTGATAGCCAATATCCCAAATTCTAATAAAGGCGCGGCAGACAACTACCTAATTGTCTCGGGCAATTGGGAGTTCGCGCCAGATAATGAACTCCATCTCTTACCCCTGCGCCGTGAAGTTTTTAAGGATGACAAGGGTAAGGACCTAGTCCCCTCCCAAAGTCCCTTTCTCTATAGCTTTACTTAACTATCTTTCAGTTTCTAATGTTCTCTTTTGTGTTTTTACAGCCCTTCCTCAGCCCGAAAAGGACTTTTGCCAATACTACGTGCCAAGCAAGGATCTGGGGCTCCTTTTCGTTTGCTCGTTGAAGTGCACAAGGCCCCAGTCCTTCTCAACTTCATTCTGACGTACAGGAGTCCTTTGCCCGACGTCCCCAAAAAAAGCAAAACTCCACATTCTTCATCAACTCCTCCAACAGCCTCATCTCCAAGGCCAAATCAGGCATCTACTTCTGACCCAGTTGACCAGCTATCCACTTCTACCCCTCAGTTGATTCCTCCATCCCAGCGCTAACGCCGACGCCGAGCTCCACTCTCTGCTCCTACAGTTAGAACTCATAGTCGCCGACACCGAGAATCTGAAGCATCAGCCTTTGATCCAACCAATCCTCTCATAGCCCTTCCAGCAATCCATTTTGGCACCAAGGTCACTGTTGCTGCCATCGCCAAAGAAATGGGTCGTGCAAAGATCATTCCGGACGACCTCTTTGCTGACATCCCGGGGGTGGTGTCAATCCATTCCTCCTCTCCTTTCCAATCACAGCCAAAACCCAAGGCAAAGAGGGTTAAAAGAGCCAAGGTCAAGCCCAGCGCCACTAAGGTGGAGTCAAAGGGCACAGTGCCAATTTCAAAATTGGCTGAAGTAGAGAAGTCTACCGAGAAGAGGCCTGTTGAGGCCGAGGCATCCGACCAACCCGAACCAAAAAAGCCGAGGTCCGGAGGTTCTTCTGACCCCTCTGGATTTCGCGCCAACGCTCTCTGGACTCCATCCGTCACCATCGGAGACCGACCTCTTCTAGCCGGGGACAGCACGCTCGACAGTCTGGAAGTTGGTGCCGCTATTTCCACCGCTGTTCTACTCCCAGCTGATATCAATCAGATGGCTGAGCTTTCGGAGTATGAAAATTATGCGATGATTATACAGCATTGTGTCTTGGTGGATCAAGCCAAGGCTACTGAGTCGGCCCTGAAGAAAGCCGAGGACTGCGCTGAGGCTGCAGAAAATGTTGCCGAGGTTGCTCAGGCCGAGGCTAAAGAGAAAGTGACCCAGGCCCAAACCGAGCTCCAAACAGCACTGGCTACAAAGGCGATCGAAATCAAAGCCGCCGATGAGAAGGCCTACGCCGAGAGGGTAGCCGATGTCCATGATGAATACAAGAAACAAGTCAAACAGGCATGCAACAGAGGTTACACCCTTGGTTGGATAGCTGCTTTGAAGGAGCTGCTTTTCCCGACGACTCGCCCCTCAGAGACGAAAGCCGACTTGTTATGTCGTTCCCTCCCGCTCCAAGCCAGTCTGAGGATGAGGATGAGGATGAGGATGAGGGGGATGAAGAAGCCGAGATTGAGACTGGTGGCGAAGGTTCTGTTGGGGCCAAATCCCCAACTCTAAATAAGCAAGTCCTTGACTTGACTCAAGATGAGGAGGTTGAGGTTCAAAAGACCACTTTTGAAGCCAAGGACAAGACTGCCAATAAGAGCCTAGATGACACACTGCGTAAGATCGACGCCGAGGTCCAAACTGAAAGGTCTGCCCAAGTGTCGGCCGAGGCTGACACAACGCCAATTGCCAAGGCAGGACAGACCGTGGAAAATGCATGAACTTTGGGTTTTTCCTCATTTTTGTACTTTTCCTTCTTACTTTGGGACAGCTATAATCTTTTGTTCGAACAATGTTAGCTTTATATTTGGCCGATGTGCCCCTTTTGTCTTTGTAGATGAACAAGTAATCTCTTATGCCAAGCCGAAGTGCCTTTTTGTATCTGAACAAGTTTCTGTTCTGAATGCAAGTCTTATAGTTTTTTCCAAGTGTTGAATGTATGCCTTCTTTTCTTCTATGCATGTTTACTACTTTCTTTCATGCTTTTCATGCTTTCAAACTTAGAATATTTTTGCATTTCTTCAAAGTGTATTTTAACTGTATAATACCTCGGATAGACCTTGACTGTTTGCCTCAACCAACCATTTTCATACCTCAGCTAGCATTTTAAAAATAAAAATATTTTTACAAGTGTTATTTAGTATTGCTTTTTTACCTCCATATGCTATCTTCTATTAAGACTTCACCCTTTCTAAGTTTTGATAACTTGGTTGGTCACCTCGGGTAACATGTATCTCGGATACTTTATTCATAATTACCTCGGCTAACTCCAGCTTGTAAATTTCTCCAAAATTTCAACAAATGTTAAGCCCATTTCTAAAAATTTCAACAAGTGTCAAACTCTTAAGTTTGTTCATCACTCCAACTCCCTGCCCCCTAATGTGAACCTAAGTTCCACTTAAGTTCACATTGAGCATGTGACTATGGTCTTTTGCCGAAGTCAAATTCAAACAAAGGCTTCCCTAGGTGTTTCAACCTTGGTTTCTCTGTTAATGAACTTAGTTCCATTTTAAGTTTGACTCTACCGACATGGCAAGTCTAGGTTAATTCAACTTAGTTCAACTCTATTTTAGCAAAGTATAATTCAACTCTGCCATATAATGAGTCTAAGTTATTCGTCATGTTTCATTCAGAAACATTGCAACTTAGTTCAACTCTATTATATGCAAGTATAATTTAACTCTACCATATAATAAGTCTAAGTTATTCATCATATTTCATTCAGAAACATCGCCAACTTAGTTCAACTTTATTATATGCAAGTATATAATTCGACTCTGTCATATAATAAGTCTAAGTTATTCGTCATGTTTCATTCAGAAACATCGCCGTAGGACTGGTTAGTCCTATCACATAAATTTCAAATTCACAAAAATCAAAATAAAATTTTATTATTACTTGGGCTAATGACATAAACTTCGAAAGACAAAAATCTAATGATAGAAAAACTTCAGGTTGCAAGTGTTCTAGGGTCTTGGCAACTCTTTGCCATCACTGTCCTCAAGCCGATATGCTCCATTGCCGGCGACCGAGATGATTCTATAAGGCCCCTCCCAATTTGGGCATAACTTGCCCTCCCTAGGATCCTTCTTGTTGCCGACTACTTTCCTCAGCACAAGGTCCCCAACTTTAAACTCTCTTGGGTTGACCTTCTTGTTGTAAGCCCTAGCAAGTTATTACTGGTATGCCTCCAGCCAAATTGCTGCTCTTTCTCTTTTCTCCTCTAATAGGTCTAGATCTCGGGTTAGAAATGCCTCATTAGTATCATTTTTCGCTCCCTGGGTTCTGATCCCTGGAATGCCGACTTCTAGTGGGATAACTGATTCAGTGCCATAAGCCATGGCAAATGGAGACTCCCCAGTTGATCTTCTCGGCATAGTCCGATATGCCCAGAGTACATTGGGCAACTCTTCCACCCATTTTCCCTTTGCTGCTTCCAGCCTCTTTTTGATCCCATCCAAGATAGTCTTATTGGATGCTTCTACTTGACCATTACTCTGAGGGAAACTTGGAGTAGAGTAGTAATTCTTGATTTTGTACTTTGCATAGAAGTTTTTGATTAGTTTACTGTCAAACTGTGTACCATTGTCTGCTATTATTGCCCTTAGGATCCCAAACCTGGTGATGATGTTTTTTCATATGAAGTTCTTCACCTCAATATCTCGAATCTTCGCAAGGGGTTCAGCTTCTACCCACTTTGTGAAGTAATCAGTTGTTACCAGTAGAAACTTATTTTGCCCAATTGCTTGGGGCAGTTGTCCAATTAGGTCCATGCCCTACTGGGCAAATGGCCAAGGGCTGGTTACTGGGTTCAAATTTGTGGCTGGTTAATGTATCAAAGGTGCAAAACTCTGACACTTCTCACATTTTCTGACGTAGGCTTCAGCATTCTTCTGCATGTAGGGCCACCAGTACCCCTAAGTAATGGCCCTATGAGCAAGTGATCTGCCCTCAGCATGGCTGCCACATACCCCTTCATGTATTTCATACAAGAAGTCTTCAACCTGGGAGGGATGTATACACCTCAAAGGGGGCCAGTAAAAAATCTTCTATAGAGATGTCCTTCTGCTGTTAGACTAAATCTTGTCGACCTCAGTCTGGTCTTGTGCGCCTCTTTGCGATCATCCGGTAACTTGCTGTCCCTAAGAAACATCACTATTGCATCCATCCAACTTGGACCCATCTCCATACACATTGCTTCATACCCTGTGATTAGTGGTTCCACACTTGGGCCTAACAAATAATCAACCATTATTGTCCTTGCCTCCCTTGATTTCATTGCACTAGCTAGGTTAGCCAAGGCATTGGTATGGCTGTTGTCATCTCGGCTAACCTGCTGTAGTCGGTAATCCTGAAACAAGGCTAGCAATCTAACAACCTCTTTGACATAGACTATCATTCTTTCATCTCGGGTTGCATACTCGCTTTTTGCCTAGTTTACAATAAGTTAGGAGTCGCAGAAAACTACCACCTCGTCAGCTTCCATTGCTGCTGCTAATTTCAACCCTGCGATTAATGCCTCATATTCTGTTTCATTGTTTGAGGCTTTGAACCCCAAACGGATAGACTGTTCCAACATTCGCCCATCTAGTGATACCAACACCACTCTTGCCCCTGCTCATTGACAGTTTGAACTCCCATCAACAAATAGGCGGAAAGAGTCGCCGATGTAAATATCTCAGGGCTTCGGTTTTTCTTCTTTCTTCTGCTCTGCTGTGGGGTTTTTCATTCCCAGCTGGGTCTCTTCTTGTTTCCCTGGACAACCTAAGCCGTAGCTCACCGGAGCCCGACATAGGATGGCACTAGGTGTGAACTCGGCCACAAAGTCGGCGAGAACTTGGCCTTTGATTGTCGTTCTGGGCCTAAACTCGAAGTCATATTACTACTGTCCACCTGGCTATCCTGCCTGTCAGATCTCCTTGTTGTAACAGGGACTTCAAGGGATGTTCAGTCAATACTATAATCTTGTAGGCTTGGAAATAATTATTCCATTTTTTTAAAGCCATCACTAAGGCCAGTGTCAATTTCTCCAAGGACAAGTACTTGGTCTCTACGCCTGCTAGGGTTTTACTCACATAGTATACTACCATTTGTTCTCCCTTCTCTTCTCTGATTATCATTGCACTCGTTGTGTGCTCTGAAACGGCCAAGTATAAAAATAGTTCCTCTCCAAGTACTGGATTTGACAGAACTGGAGCTGTTGTCAGGTACTTTTTCAAGTCGGCCAAGGCGACTTCGCATTCCTCTATCCACAAGAAATCTGTGGCCTTTTTTAACAAATTAAAAAATGGTTTACACTTATCTGAACTTCTGCTTATAAATCTGTTCAGGGCTACGGCCCTTCCAGTCAACATCTGCACTTGTTTTGCCGATGTCGGGCTTTTCAAGTCCAAAATAGCCTTGATTTGATCTAGGCTTGCCTCAATGCCCCTTTTGGTAACCAAGTATCCTAGGAACTTACTAGACCCAACTCCAAATGCACATTTTGAAGCATTGAGTTAGAGCCAATATGTTTTAAGGATATCAAAAACTACCTTCAAGTCGGCCAGGTGATTCTCAGGTTCTTTGGTCTTCATGACCATGTCATCAATGTATACTTTCACTGTTTTGCCAATCATATATCTAAACATCTTGGCCACCAACCTCTGGTAGGTTGCTCCTGCATTTTTCAATCCAAAATACATCACTGTGTAGTAATACAGCCCTTTTGGGGTGATAAATGCAGTCTTGTCCTCATCAGGGGATACATTGCTATCTGGTGGTATCCCCTGTAATATTAGGAAGCTCATCTTTCCATGCCCTGAAGTGGCATCTACTAATTGATTAATCTTGGGCAGTGGGAAATTGTCTTTAGAACAAGCCTTATTCAAGCTGGTGAAGTCCACGCAGACCCTCCACTTCCCATTCTTCTTTTTCACAACAACTGTGTTTGACAACTAAGTTTGGTAGTTTACCTCTTGAATGGCTTTAGCTTCCAACAATTTGTCCACTTCCTCCTCTACTGCCTCCACATGAATCAACGTCAGCCTCCTTGCTCGTTGAATGACAGGTTTAGCCGACCTGTCTATATTTAGTCTATGGCAAGTGACCTCGGGATCAATGCCAGCCATCTCGTATGGCGTCCAGGCAAACACCTCTATGTTTGCTAGCAAGAATGACTCTATCTCCCTTTCCTCCTCCTCGGCCAGTCTTGAGCCGAGAAGGAAGAAACGCTCTTCATCACCTTGTTAGACCAAAATTTTCTTTAAGGCTTCCTCGCTTTTGTCGGCCGGCTCTTTGCCAATATCATCCAGGACCTCCATGTCCTCATCCTCAATTTCTACTATTTATGCCCCTCACACGTTGCAGATGGATTTTATTGCTTCCATAGAGCAATTTTTTGCCTGTACCTGATCCCCTCTAACCTCCTCAATTCCATGCTTTGTTAAGAACCGCAACAGCTGGTGCAGTGTTGAGGGAACAACCCTCATTGCGTGCAACCATGGCCTTCCCAAGATAACATTGTAAGGGGAGGGGGTGTTAATTACTGTGAACTCTGTGCTTACCTTCTTGGTGCCTGCCTACACCTCTAAATTTATTGTTCCCAACGGCTAGTTCGGTGTTTTATTGAACCCGACCATTGGGCTGTTGGACTATTCCATACCATCTCGGTGTAGGCCGAGCTCTTTGTAACATCTGACATACATGATGTCACAAGAGCTGCCTTGGTTGATCAAAATGCGCTTTACCTGACATTCTCTAATCTTGAGGGTCACTACCAGAGCATCGTTGTGTAGATGCTGCACCATGTCTAGGTCTACTTCAGTAAAGAACACCATTGGTCTGTGGCACTCGTCTGTCCTAGGCCTCTTTTGCTGGACCTGATACACATGTTGTAAGTGCTTTACCCTCTAAGTCTCCCAACGTACTTTGTTCTCATTGACCCTTGAGTGAATCACATTGATCACTCGAGGTCCGTCTGCTTGCGGTTGCGGTGCTGGTGGAAGTGGTGCTGCCGATGCCTGGGGCAGCCTTGCCTGTTCTTCCCTCATTCTGGCCTCATCTACTAGGTCTCTTAAGCGACCTTGTCTAACCAGATCTTCCAAATGCGCTTTTAGAGCTCTACAAGCCTGTGTCAGGTATCCATCTTCATTGTGGTAAGCAAAGTGCTTTCCTATGCTTCTCATAATAAATTTGCCAGGGATCCTCTCCGGTGCTTTGTAATACGGCTGGTTCCTGATCCTTTCTAGAACTTTATAAATCGAGATCCGGAACACAGCGGTGACTGCCTATGCAACCCTTAGTCCTGTTTCTTGTCTATTAAATCTAGTATTACCTCGGCTTCGGTTCGGTGAACCGTTTCTCTTTTCCTGTTTCGATGCCTTTGCTCCCGGTGTATCCTTCTCTGCTCTGGTATATTTCTCAATCCTTGCCATGAGCTCCTCCATACTCTTTGGCAGAGTCTTTGCTAGTGACTTTCGAAGCATGCAGTCATCCTCTAGGCCGTTCTTAAAAGACACAACCACTAACTCCTAGTTGCATCCTGGTATTCGGTTGAACACCTCGTAATACCTTTTGGCATAAGCCCTGAAGCTTTCACCCTCGCCAATTTTCAGAGCCATTAGGGAGTCTACCCTCACCGGCTGCAATTTGTTTGTAATGGCCACAAACATCTCGGCCAGGCCTTTCCAACTCTTCACAGTTCCTTTCGACAACTAGTGAAACCAATCTGATGTAATTTCCCCAAAAGATGAGGGGAACACCTTGCAGAGCAATGGTTCGTTCTCGGTATACAGTGCCATTGAATTCAAATATAAGCCGATGTGAAAGTTTGGATCGAACTTACCATCATATATCTGCAACCTCGGTATATAGAACCTTTTTGGGGCCTTGAACTTATCCAACTCCACTGAGAATGGTGTTCTCAGCTTAACCGGAGATGTGACCTCGGTATTCTACCACTTCCTCTAAAGGTAGTCCCTCAAATCCTCCTTAGTCCGACCAGGAGCTCGGTTGTCAATGGATTTCAGCCTTTTGGGTGCGCTGCTCCCGACATCGTTATGAGTCTTTTTGGACTTCTCTTCATTCACCATGTCAAAACAAAGTTCCTTCCCCTGAATATGCCGATGTTCTTTGACATAAGTTCTCTTGGTCCGAGGTGTCCTCTGAGACTCTCCTCTTGTTGACTCTACTCGCCCGACATCCCGTGAAGGCCGATGTGAGTGTTCTTTTACCTTGTCTTGCTGAGGGACTGCTAGGATTGTTTTCTGGCCCCCTTTCTGGGCGTTGTTCTTGGCCGCTGGAATCGGCGTGTCCTTTAATGGAAACGGTGATTGCATGACATTGTTATGCATCATGAAGTTGACAACCGATTGTAGGTCTGCCAACTTATTTGTCATTCCCTTCATCTCGCTGTCCCTCCTCAGGCATCTATCTTTCCATACCTGGAGGTCGCTTTCGTTATAGTACTCGTCTCAGCCTGCTTTCTTCAATGGTCTCCCTCTTGGCCGACGTCCTTCTCCCCGGGATTCTGATCCCGTGGTCCTTCATTAGGGTTCTCCTCTTTGTTAAGATCGGCATGTTTACCACTTCCACTAGGGATGTAATCCCCAATCTTCTCTTTCTGTTCGTCGTTGGCCATTTATTCTCCTTACGTTCCCACAGACAGTGCCAGATTGTGGGTGTTGATTTTTTACCACACAACCAAAAGAAGAACTCAGTTGAAGAGCACCGGCATAATAGATTAAGCCCAACAACCTGCAAAAGAATATGAGAATCCGGCGGTGGTTCGTCCACCCGGGGACACTTCGATGATCAAGTCAGTAATCGAATATCTCTCAAAGACAACAAATAGTGCTTAACTCACTAGATAGAACATAAAAAAGCCTCCCTTAGACCCACGAGAATGCCCTGCTTTTATAACCAGCACTGACCTGATCCTTGTAGAAGTCTCACTTCAGTGGACTCTGGCTCAATGCTCATCCTGGACTCTCAGCAAGATAAGGATAAACTTCCTAAGAGTATTATCTTTATCCAGACTGAGATCCTTCCCAGTTTTAGGACTCTTGTCCCCTTATTCGCTTACCTCGGATTCCAGTATCTCCGCAGATAACCTCGGCCTAACCAAGATCACTTCGGCATCAAGACTAGGCCACATGGCACCTTGGCTGACACTTTAGCGTCACCTTGGCCACGTGCTGTCATTCACAAAATATGTCCCCATAGATAAATCACTTGAAAGACGACCCCTCCCCATGCTGGGGTGGTGCCTCAATTTAATGATAGCTAAAAATTTAAATGGAAGCCAGATTGTTATTTGATTAATTTCTTAGTAATAAAAAAAACTAATTTTATTTAAATAGATTTTTTGGACATTCATAAAGAATGAGATGACCTTTGTGATCCTTCTCACACCCTTGTGAACAAATTTTATGTATAAAAAAATATATATTTGTTTTGTGAATCATTTTAAAAATGTTTATAGAGTGTAACTTTTTGTCTTGTTAACGAAAGTGTTGCTAATTACAATCACTAATTATAATATAGATAGAAATTTGATGAGGTGTATATGTTGACAAAAATTTGGATTCGTTTGAGAATTGATTGTTTTACTGACTTTTTAATTTTTATAAAAAAGGTATAAAAAGTTGAAAAAATAATTTGACAATTTATAATAATTTTAAAATTTTTTTAATTAAAATTATTAGTTCCTAAACAGTAGGTGCAATTAAAATAATAAATTTTATGGTTAGAGAATAATTTACAATAGTCAAAAGTCAAATAATAATGGGGAAATTAGCCATTCGTGGGGTACCATAGAAAATATATTACAAAATTATAGAAAAAAATTATGTATTTAATTATTAATATGTATAAAAAAAATTATCTATTTCTAAAAAAAATTCAAAACATACACTGCATTAAAATTTCCCCAATAATAAAGCAAAGTGGCTTGGATTCACAACAACTCCAAAAGACTAGAAAAGAAAACGATACAAACACTCAAATCAATCACCATTCCACTTAGCCTAACCACTGAATGTTATTATTTTGTCTTTTTAAAAGACTGCTAAATCAACATAACTAAGTAAAGCTGGATATAAGGTTATCCAACTCGTCCTATCCGATTTGACCCGCACACATATGGACGGTTTTACAAATACATTAAGGTTGGGTACAGTTTAGATTTTGGTTGATTTTCGGATTGTGGACGAGTTGCGGGTTTGAACCGCATTTGTAACGCCCTCATTATAATACATAATCCCAACATCCAACAGTTCTATATACATGATAGATAAATCATATTTCCATACATACATCAGAGTTAATATTACAAAAGAGTATTTCATATAAGTTACAAATGTTTACAAAAATGATAGAATGCCCTGCGGGCTTATATTTTTCCAAGTTGTTACTTCGTTACACAAAATAAGAGTTCTAACTCTTTTACAGGTAAAGCCCTCGGCTTGCATTTACATGTAATCAACAAAACAAATAACAAAGCAGAGTCTTCAACTCCTAAAACCTCCTAGGCAAAGATCTTGGACTTGGCACCTCTCCTGTACCTGAAAATTGTGCCCCAAGTAGGGTGAGCCAAAGCCCAATAGAGATATGCTAAACCCAATATGAGAAATAACTAAAACATTATCATTCGACAAATGATTAACATGAGTAAACCAACTCACACCCTTCTCATAGCCCAATAACAATTACATCCATGTTTCAATCCACTTCCCTTTATTTATCCAATTCAATTCCTAAATATGGTTCATTATCTAACCAAACAATTTAAATGAGACTGCAACTCGACTTTTTAACACCTTCGTCATCCACAATTCGAAATGAGACTACAACTCATGTAATTAACACTTCAATTATCAACTTCATTCATGCACTTTAATTTGTAAGGTTTCGGGACTTTCTCCCTGGATACTCCGGCTAACTTAATTTTCTATGGAGTACATCCCCCATCTCCTCCCAAACAAAGATATATATACAATGTATTTAAACATATAATCACCTATGGAGTACATCCCCTATCTCCTCCCAAACAAAGATACATATACAATGTATTAAAGCATATAATCACACGTATGGAGTACATCCCCTATCTCCTCCCAAACAAGATACATATACAATGTATTAAAGCATATAAGCACATATGGAGTACATCTCCCATCTCCTCCCAAACCAAGAATACATAGAAGTACATATGGAGTACATCTCTCCTCCCAAACAAGATACATATACAATATATTAAAGCACATAATCATATACGGAGTACATCCCCTGTCTCCTCCCAAACAAGATACATATACAATGTATTAAACTCTTTATCTTATACCATGATCAATTAAGGCACATATTCAATGTGTTCTTCCCACTATCATATTCAATGACATATTTCAATTGATTAGTTTCAATTTGCCTAATCATCATGCAGTTCTACAACAATCAAGACTATCCTCCACCGATAGCCCAAAGCAGTTATTTCTAAACAGATAAATTATCACATTTTCCATAAGTGAGTGATTTATCAAACCGACTACACCAACTAGTCCCAATTCCATCCAATTTCATGATGTTCAAACCAATTTCATATTCCTCACAATTACCAAATTAATTATTTAGATTCAATTAGGACATTTTCCCCCTTTTCTCAAACATTGATCCTAAGACCGAATCTCACCTATCAAACCCACAAAACCTCATTTTCAAGACCACATATACATATGGAGCTTAAAAACACAAAACCCTATCTTATATACCACAAATATCAAACCCTAGCTTCCCAAATCACCAAATCTCAACATTTTATACTAAATGACTAATATTTATGTTAAAACTCATAAAAATGAGTAGATCATCCCTACCTCGAAGTTAAGATCCCAAAGGAGAAGATGAAGAAACTCAAAAGTGCTCCAAAGCACAACTTTTTCAAATCAAAGTGTAGCCCGCACCAAGCTCCACCTTTCTTACAAAGAGATTAGGGTAGACACACCCAAGAACCAAGGGTATTTGTAGAGAAAAGGTGTATGTAGAGAGAAAGAGAGAGTCGGATCTAGGGTTTGGAATTAAAAAAGATGAAAAAGTGAAGAAGAAACACGCTGCTGCAACTGATATACTCGGGACTCGCTCGAGCGAAGAAACTCAAAACATAGCCCCTGCTCGATCGAGCGAAGGAACGCTCGCTCGAGCCAAGCAACACAACCTTCAGGTCCAAGAGAGAAGCAGACGCACGCTCGAGCGAAGGACCTCTCGTTCGAGCAAAGAGACACCACAGAATGAGCTCGCTCGAGTGAAGAAGAGCTCGCTCGAGTGAAGAAAAGCTTGCTCGAGCCAAAGCTGCGTCTGAAAAGAAAACCCGAAGACCCACAATACTCGCTCGAGCGTACAAACCCTCGCTCGAGCGAAGAAGGAAAAACACAAGGCTCGCTCGAGCGACAAAGTCCTCGCTCGAGCTAAAAGACCAAAAACTGGACAGCAACTATTTGTTCCAACACCCAACCAACCTGTTTCGAACCTGCCCAACACACCCCAAGACTCAAATACAAAGAATCAAAGGATGGAAACAAGAATAAGACAATAACATACATCCACGGAACCGAGTCCGAAATACAATAAACAAAAGAGGGAAAATCGGGATCGCGATAACTTGCCCAACCCGCTCGCATTAACTTTTTTTTTAATATATATTTCAAATATGGACCGTTCATCTTTACTTTATTTATAACAAACAAAACTAAAAACCCTAATCTAATCTCTCAAACTCAAAAACACATCTGTTGCACAGCTCTTTCTTTCCTCTTATCTCATCAGTCTCTCACTCTCTCGTTTTTTATCTACATCGATCGATCTCGTAAGATCGACTCTCTCTCATCGCAAGATCGACCAATCAACCTCACTCTCTCATCGCACCGATCGACCTCACAGGTAAGCCTTTTTATCTCTCTCTCTCTCTCTCTCCCCGATCTTTGTTTTTTTTTTTTTTAGGCAATCAGATTTGTCTGTCTGTTTGTCTGTCTGTCTCTCTCTCCCTGGTCTCTGAATTTTTTTTTATGCATCAGATTTATTATTTATTTATGCAATCAAATGCAATCAGATCTGTTATTTGTTTATGCAATCAGATCTGTTGTTTGTTAGGCAATCAGATCTTTTTTCTTTTTTCTTTTTTTTTTTTTTATTATAGCAATAGATCTCTGAGTTTATTTGTTCATTTCTGTTTGTATGACTAAGACTCTATTTCAATGGTGATTTTTTTTTATACAATCAGATTCTGTGGAGGAATTGTGTGACTAAGATTCTGAGTTTATTGAATATATTGGACATTAATTGAATCTGTTAGTGGAATTAAATCTATTATTCAATCTGTGATTGAATCTGTGTTAAATCTGAGAGTTGAAATTGAATCTGTGTTATTGGAATTAAATCTGTTATTGAATCTGTATTAGAAGTGAAAATTAAATCTGTTATTGTAATTTAAATTGAATCTGTTATTGAATCTGTTATTAAACTGAATCTATATTGAATCTGTTATTAAGAAAAATTTAGAGGGTGATTAAATCTATTATTAAATTGAATATGTTATTGAATCTGTTATTAAATCTGTTATGTTATTGAAATTGAATCTGTAAACGTATTGAATCTGTAATTAAAATTGAATCTGTAATTGTGTTGAATCTATAATTAAAATTAAATCTATAATTGTGTTGAATCTATAATTAAAATTGAATCTGTAATCATGTTGAATCGATTTTTAGTACCGGGGGGGGGGGGGCCGTATTCTTGACCCATTTCATAGTTCACTCTCGCCTTCTATGGTTGAAGCTCTTGTATGTACTCAAAATTGGCTTCGAGACAACCTTCCAATTTCTCTTCGAAAGGCGATGGATGATGTGGAGGAATTTGAGCAACATGACTCGGGTAATATGAGAATTTATTTATCTTCATTTTTATTTGTATTGTTCATTTTCTAATGTAAGTTTTATTAATCTTCTCTTGTTGACTTCTAATTAGGTACTTTGGAATCAAGCTCATCTTCAAGTTCAACCTATAATGCTGATGCTATAATTGAACTCTAATATCCATTTTCTCATTGGTAATTTTTTCATATACTCTACACATTTTCTTACTATATTGAGATGCAATATATAAACATTTATTTATCTTTTCATTACTTTATTCTTTTACACTTTTTTTTGTCAAAGGAATTATGAAGATTGAAGATTAAAATTTATATTTTTCAGTTTGTTTTTGTGTAGGGTTCATCAACCAAATGCATGGAATTGGAATTTTTGAAAGTTGGATTGGGTGTGATTCATGATGAAGTTTGATATCTTAGAAATGTTTTTATTTTATTTGATGGGTTTGAATTGAATGAAGTATGACAACAACAAAAAAAAAAATTTCTAATTGCATTTTGGATGAATGTAAATTAATGAAATTACTTTCTTTCTTTTTTTTATTGCATTTTGAATGAATGTAAGTTAATGAAGAATTACTTTTTTTTATTTGGGTTAGGAATGATGAATGTAGGATGAATGCAAGTTAATTATGAATATAAGATTTTGAATGATTTGTTTGGATTACGAATTGATTTTGTTGTGTTTTTTATTTTATAAGTTTTAATTCATTAATTATTAATGTCGGAGCATTTTAAAAAATGTGGAGAAAAGGACCCAAAATAAATATTGACAAAATGGGGGAAAAAAAAAGACTTAGAAAATAATTTTTTGGAAAAAAAGTCCAACCCGCAAACCGTCCGTACATCCGCAAATCATATCCACACAAACCGCAAACCGCACTGCAGGTGGTTGTGGGTTGACTTTTTTTTTCCAAACCGCATAGATGCAAGCGGGTTCAAACCGAACCCCAAACCGTCCCAATCCGAACAGCAGACACCCCTAACAAAAAAAAACCAACTTTAAAATATTATTTATATATATATATATATATATAAGGTTCAAGAAATAACAAGTTACTAAACATTATTTATCATCAAATACATATAATATCAAATACATATAATGACGTGTCATCCGAGCTTCCTAGTTAGATCATCCTTAATTTTCTGAGCCATGCCCTCCAACACAAGTTGGTACTTCTTCACCAAGTCTTCTAATCTCCACCCTTCAACCGGATCAACGATGATAGACCACTCGATCACACACCCTTCATCTTTCCCATCACCACTGCCTCCCGGAAAGATCTTGACCGTCAAAACATATGACTTGAACCCAACGTTGCAGTCAACAATCTCATAACTAATCATCCTCTTAACTGGATCAACAGTTGTCAGTCTCTCAGTGGACCAACTAACATGGCTGTCACCGCCGTGTGAGGGGAGTCGGCCCCCGGAAAAGTATCGGATGCAACCGACCTCACCATTGATACCATGGATGCCATAGCAAGTGGGTAGGCTTGGAAACCATTTGTGGAGATTGAAGAAGTCCTTGAAAAGAAGCCATATTTGATCTGCACTTGCATGTTTTAGGTTTGTTGAAACCTTCCATTCCCATTTGGGTTGTGAGTTTTGCTCCATTAGAGAGAGAGAGAGAGAAAGAGAGAGAGAGAGAGAGACATAGATGGGGGGTTAGTCAAAATGGGAATTGACATAAAGTTTTCAAGGCACCTTTATGTGATTTCTCTTGGAATGTTAGGTATATAAAGTTTGTTATAAGAGTTAGGTTTGAACTTACACAAATCACATATGAAGTTTGTAACGAGGTTGCTAGCATTCTTGAGAGGAAAGTCCTCGGGGACAGCCAACTCCTTCAGAGTAGCCATCCAACCAAGGGTGAAACCCTTGTTACATGCGTGCTTCACTTGTTTCTTATAGTCCTCGCGAATGTCGACTGCCCCCTCGGTATTTGATCTCGGCGGCCATTGTAGCCAAAGCAGCGACGAGCTCAGCTTGAGTTTCGGCAGTTTTTTCCTCGGCCTCTTTCTTCTCGGCCTTGAGGACCTCAGCAATTGCCACAGCAGCCCCCCCTTTCCTCGGCCTCGTCTTGGGCTTGTTTAGCTGCTTTGGCCTGATCTATTAGTGTCTTCATCTTGGCCTCGGCTCTGTTTACGGTCTTTAACAAGTAAGCAGCCTCCTTGGTCTTATTGACCAACTCCTTCTTGATATCGAAAGCCTGCATCACGAATGAGTGGGCGTGCTGGATCGCATAGAAGAAATGGACAAAACAAAAGTTAGTGAAAATTATCTAAGTATGGAAAAATAGAGAATGAAAAATGCCAAGTGTTAGGGGCTTACTTGAACGAAGTGCTGCAACATCAGAGCGAAGTTTTCATATTCACTGACCTCGGCGTTGCGTTCGAGGTCTTTTGGAAGGAGCAAGACAGTAAAGAGGGCAACGCCGACTTCAAGGTTAGTCGCGCTGTCGCTGACTCTGACTAGCTTGTCCTCAATAGTGATTAGAGGGGCCTAGGGGGCATCAAATTACATAGACCCCGAGGTCATGGCTGACTCTGACCTCGGCTTCTTCGACCGGGTGGATTCAGAGAGAGCAATCTCTGCGGGCCTCTTTTCGGCGGTAGAGGCACTTTTTTCTGCCTCGGCCATCTTGGATATCGGTAAGGTATCCTCAGAATCAATCTGAGTTACCGTTGCCTTAGCTTGGGCTTTCTTCAGTTTTTTTTGCTTTTGTTTTGGCTGGGATTGCGATGGTGAAGATTGTATAGTGACGATGTTGGGGATGTCGGCTAGAAAGTCGTTTGCTACAACTTTTCTACGACCCATCTCGTCGGCGTCTATGGCAATGGTAGCTTTAGTACCAACGCGGATTGCTGGAAGAGCTGTTGATGGGTTGGCTGGATCGTAAGAGGACGCCTCGGCACTTTGGCATCTTCGGCTTCGAGTCTTGCCTGCTGGTGCAGAAAGTGGAGCTCGACGTCGGCGTTGGCGCTGAGAGGGCGGAATCAATTGTGGAGCTGAAGTAGATGGCTGCTCTGCTGGATCAGAGGTTGATCCCTGATCTGGCCGAGGTGAAGAAGTTGTAGCAGGAGTTGTAGTAGGAGTTGTAGCAGAAAGCGGGGTCTTGCTCTTTTTGGGGACGTCAGACAAAGTCGATTTGTAGGTTGGGATGAAATTCAGGAGCACAGGAGCCTTGTGCTGATTAACAGGCAAGTCCAACAACTTCTTGAAATCTTTATTGGAATAGAAGTTTTTGCGGAAGTCCTTCGAGGGCTGAGGAAGAGTTGCAAAGACAAAACAAACAGAGGTTAGAGCATACAAAAATATCAAGGTAAGAAAGACTTGAAAGCAAGTAAAGGTGATGCTAGGCTCTTACCATCTGCCTCTCTAAAAATTGTTCGGCTTAAGGGATAGAGGTGAAGGTTATCATCTGGTTGGAACTCCCAGTTGCCCGAGACGATGAAGTAATCATCTCCAGCACCCTTGTTAGAGTCTAGGAGGTCGGTGACAAGTTTGTATGCAGTGGATCTCGGCTTAAGGTAGTAGATATATCCCTTTTTCTGACTTCAGGCCGCACATGGTGTAACAGTATTGGATATCGGCAAGGGTAACCCTAGCATTCTCTTTTTTGGCTAAGGCAATTATACTATTGATAACTTGGTAGAAGTTAATGGCAAGATGCATTAGGTTCAGTTTGTAGTAGTGTAGGACTTCTCGGAAAAGGATGTCAAGAGGGAGCCTAAGTCCACACTCTATGAAGGAAACCACTGGGAAGGGCATGGAATCGTCTTTGGGCATGATGGAGTCTTCCTTCCCTGCCAAACTAAGATGAACGTCGGCAGCGATGGCAAACTCCTGCATAAAGTATTCTAACTTAATTGGGGTGTTTACTCTCCACCTGAACATAGCCATGACGTCGGCTAAGTGAGGAAGGTGTTGATTTCAGAAGGAAATGGTTTGTTAAGGTTTAAAGGACCTCGGCAAAACCTAAATGTATGCTGGGGCAAGGGTTTTGTGAGGATCTAAGGGGAATTTGTTTCAATTTTTCCTAAAGTTTGTATGATCTAGAACAAATCCCAAACCTAAGATCATGGAAACAAGAATTGAAGGCAATAATCTGGAGAAGACACAGAAAACAGAGATAAGAGTATGATTCAGACTCAAGAAGACAAACAAGAAATCAAAGAACACTGAACAAGTTTGTGCAGGTGTGCAAGGCCAAGAACAGTGGCAAAGTTGAGCGAGTGTGTGTGCAATTTGTACATAAAGGTCAAGAATCAAGAACAAGACAAGCACAAAAAAATTGCAAGACAGGACATGCTCAAAACATGCGAATGATAAAGTTTGAAGCACATATAAAGATTAGAGAAGATGAAGACATTCACCATGGCAATAGACAAAAACAGCGGAGTTTGAAACTAAAAATGGGGGAAATAGTGACTTACCACAGAAAATGACGCCGATATGAGATTCGTCGGAGTCTGACGTTGGAAATAAGTAGAGTAAAACGGAGAGAGCTTCACCAGAGAAGGTGAACGGAGTAGTTGCAGAGCTTGAGAGCTTGAAACAATAGAGGATTTGGGAGTAGAGAGAGAGAACTTGCACGAAAACGGTGGTGAAGAAGTGAAAAGACGAAGAGAGAGAGAGAGAGAGAGAGAGAGAGAGAGAGATGATTTTGATCAAACACGCAGAATGGTGGCAGAATGGCGATAAAATGGCAATTAGTGTGCCTAGCACGACGTGCTTGTCAGACGGCGCACGCAAATGCGATGCGACTTAATGGTGCATGTCAGGTACGGCTCAGTAGGGGAAAGACGCGTGGCAAAAACGGTTGAAATATTGTGCGTGACAGCTCATACGCGTGTTGAAACTCTTGGAGTTCTTGATTTAATGGAGCAAGACCTCGGCTAGAGGGACGATCTCGGTTGAGAAACTTAAACAAACTTGGTTATTGGTTCTGAAGCATTGATGAAAACAGACTAAGTCTTGGTCGTATTGAGCCGACAAATGATGACCTCGGTAATGAAGGACAAAGCGAGCTTAGCCAACGTGCTAAATGGAAGAAACGATATAGGTTCCATCACCTCAGGATGCCGAGATAATAGAACCTAGGGGGCAGTTGTAGGGACATAATTTTTTGAATGACAACACGTGGCCGAGGTAGTATCGAAGTGCCAGCCGAGGTGTCACATGTCCTGGACATGACGCCGAGAGAAGATACCGGAATCCGGAATAAAGCGGATAAGGGACAAGAGTCCTAGAATGAGAGAGGACTTCAGTTTGGATAAAGATGCGACTCTTAGAGAGTTTATCCCAATCTAACTAGGAGTCCAGGATTAGCATTGAGCTAGAGTCCATTGAAGCTAGGCTTCTATTGGGATTAGGTCAGTGTTGGCTATAAAAGAGAGGCACCATCGTGGGTCTAAGGTATGCTTTTTGTATTCTGAATAGTGAGTTAAGCACTTTTGCTATCTTTGAGAGATAACTAACTTGATCGTCGGAGTGCCACGGGTGGACGAACCACTGCCGGAGTCTTTTTCTTTCTGTGACAGGTCGTTCGGGCGTGATCTATTCTACCAATGTTCTCCAGTTGAGTACCTGTTTGGCAATGTGGTCAGAAAACAGCACACACAGTAATTGCTTTAATCTATAAATAAATTATATGAAGATAGAAGATCAGTGTGGATTTGGTGTGATTTTCTCTTATATTATAGTGTAAATTTTGGACAATTTAATCAAACAATTTGACAACATTGTATCTTAACGTAGACTCAAAAATTTAAAAATAATGCGTGGACATAAAACTAATTAATTAGAGTAATTGTATGCTAATAGAGGAAAGTCGGCTTTTATAAACTATCATATGTTGATTTAAAAATTTAAAAAAAAATTGAGTATTTTGTTATTGTTGGGTGTGAAAATAAATAAATAAATAAATAAAGTCAAACGAATCCAAATTAATTTGTGCAATTTGAGAAGGTAAGGGGTCGGGTTAGGTGAGTCTGATGATGAAATTTGACGGGTTGATTGGCTATCAAATTACCTTGCGCTAACACAAACATAAGAACACTCTACCTCTCTCTAACCTTAATACCATTAATAAGATGACACTCCTCTCTCATTTTAATTACAATTTTTTTCAATTTGATTGTTTTGTATTTTAATTTATGAATTATGATTTTAAATAACATCATACATTCGATTAATTTGTGAGTTTTGTATTATAATTTATAATAAATAATATTTTTGATTTGAAATTATTAATAAATAAAATTTTAAAAAAAAGATTATGTTTGCTAAATTTTTTTTCTCTCAATTTTTATTTCTAATCCATTGATTTAAAACAACCAAATATTCAATCAACTGTCAATTTTGAGAATGGGTGAATTGACAACGTGTTGAAAATTTCTCAATCCATTAAACGTTATTTAATCAATGATTTTTACTCAAAATCAACCTAATCCAATTCGTGCACACCCCAACTAATTGCATGTGCATAAAATTTTTTCAAGATCGCATGATAGAGAGTGATATGATGCAAGTGGCCAACAATCGATTAGTTAGATGAAGTATTTTTTTTACCAAACGTGATATTTAGATTTGAGTCACCGCAACTTCTCTTGTACCGATTATATATATTGGAAGGAGGATTTCTTTGATTCATCCTTGAATTATTTTGAATTAATTTTCTAAATTAAAAAATATATATGTTCAATTCATAATTATTATTATTTTATTTTTTTGAAAAAAAAAAAAGAGCAACTTGTGGATATAAAAATTTGGGATGTTAACATCAAATCAAACATGCAGGTACCCTACAAATAATTTCACAACTAGAAATAATAAGCCCCACCACATGTAATAATTTAGATCATTGGATGCCAACGAATTGAGACCTTTCTTTCTTTTGATATGGAATTTCTAAGTGTTTCAAACGTATATTTCAACCCTCGATGCCTATCTCAATAGAACTTTGAGCATATGTATATAATGCTTAATTTTTATTTTTATTTGTATATACGTAGGAATAAATTCATTTTTGGTTGGTGGAAATAAGAACAACAAAATATTAAGTTATGTTATTGATCAACAATTTTTATATGTCTTAAGGGCAGATTTAATTAATTATTTGATAAATAGTGATGAAATAATTGATTAATTTGAAGAGCGACCTAGGCACACCAAGTTGCAAAGAATCATACAAGAAAGAGTTAAAAAGATCGCTCGAGACAAGCTGAGTCAATAATCCAAAATTAATTGATATAAATTTTACAATTGATAAATTTCGAACTCATTATGTCTACCAAATCACTTGAAAGACGGCCCCTCTCCGTGCTGGGGTGGTGCCTCAATTTGATGATAGCTAAAAATTTAAATGGAAGCCAGATTGTTATTTGATTAATTTCTTAGTAATAAAAAAAAACTAATTTTATTTAAATAGATTTTTTGGACATTCATAAAGAATGAGATGACCTTTGTGATCCTTCTCACACCCTTGTGAACAAATTTTATGTATTAAAATTTTATATTTCTTTTGTGAATCATTTTTAAAATGTTTATAGAGTGTAACTTTTTGTCTTGTTAACGAAAAGTGTTGCGAATTACAATCACTAATTATAATATAGACAGAAATTTGATCAGGTGTATATGTTGACAAAAATTTGGATTCGTTGGAGAATTAATTGTTTTACTAACATTTTAATTTTTATAAAAAAAAAAAGGTATAAAAAGTTGAAAAGATAATTTGACAATTTATAATAATTTTTAAAAAAATTTAATTAAAATATTTAGTTCCTCAATGGGGCCTAGTAAGTACAATTAAAATAATTCACAATCAAACAAATTTTATGATAGAGAATAATTTACAATAGTCAAAAGTCAAATAATAATGGGGAAATTAGCCATCCGTGCTACCATAGAAAACATATTACAAAATTATAGAAAAATTATGTATTTAATTATTAATATGTATAAATTTATTTTATTTTTTTAAAAAAAATTCAAAACAACACTGCATTAAAATTTCCCCAATAATAATCCAAACCAAACGAAGTTGTAAAAAGCAAAGTGACTTGTAAAGACTACAAAAGAAAACGACCCAAACACTCAAGTAAATTACCATTCCACTTAGCCCAACCATTTAAAGTAATTATTTTGGAGTGCTGCTATTAGCACCTATCAAAATTCTTTGGACCCCCATTTCTTTAGATCTCAATCCTAAATCCTAAATTTTAATAATATTTTTTTGGACACCCCACTTATTGCCAAATCTACCCATATTCACAATGAAATACATACCTACCTGAATCCATCCCACTCTCTGCCTCCCTCTCTTCTCTCTCTCTCTCTCCTCATCAGTGATGTCTCTTCTCTCTCTTTTCTCTCACTCTCTCAAAACCCTTTTGTTCATATGAGAAAGTGAAGATTTTTCTCTCTCTTCTCTCTCTTTTCTCTCTTTCTCTCTCAAAACCCCTTCAAAACCCTAGCTTTTTCTCTCTCTTCTCTCTCCAACATTAATCACATCTAAAAAGTGGTTCCTGAAAACACAATGCATTTACTTGTGGGGTTGGTGTTCTTCGTCGATTAGGATTTCGACGACGTGGGTCTCTTTGGAATTTGCCATTGATTGGGAAATTCAGATGAGAAAGTAAAGATTGATACGAATTGTAGGAATAGAAAACAATGTATATATATGGAAAACTAATCTCCATAATATTTTCAGAATAAAAAACTAATCTCCATATTTTCACAATGAAATGCACACCCACCCAATTTGTTCACCACTGTGTAGCCGAAAAAATGTATTTTGTTCAGAACTGTTTTGTCGAAAAATAATGATCCTGTCAACACTGTATGTCCGAACAAAATTTGTTCATCACTGTGTAACTTGAATCCATTCTAATTCACAACTTAAAATAACATGAATTAAATCCATTCAAAATACATAACTTAAATCCATTCAAATTCACTCTTTTCCATTCTAAGTTAGTTTAACAAAGAAAATTACATAACTGACTATCTGCATTAATGTTCGGAACCTATGTATTGAACGAAAGGATTATGTTCAGTATTGTGTTACCGAACATAATTGTAACAGTCAGCAAACCAGTACCGAACAGCTCGAACGAAATAAGAACGACCGAAAACGACCGAGAATGTTAATATAAGACAGATAAATGACCGAGAATGTTGTCTTCGTCCTCCATTGCTCTACACAGTGAAATAAGTGATGAAGTATACGTTATACTTGAAGCAAAACTTTCAAGTTCAATAGCGTTGATGATGGTGATGAAGATGACATATTCAGGATTTAAGATGATTATGAAAAATAATAGATTTAGGGTTTATGTTAATTGGTTATGAAAAGTAATAGGTTTAGGGTTTACAAACATGGAATACGTATAGTTGGAGTTGGAAGTGGGGGTGGGGGTGGGGTGGGGGTGGGGGTATGGGTGGGTGTCAATATTATAGAGTATTAGTTATTATTGATAGGTGGGTGTTCCATTTCATAATGTCTTTTAATGTAATTTTACTTTAGGGTATAATTGTAATAAAAAAAAATTATAAAATGGAGGGTCCAAAGAATTTTGACAAGTGCTAATAGCAGCACTCTTATTTTGTCTTTTTAGAAGACTGCTGAATCAACATAAATAAGTCCCTGTGTTCAAAAATAAATAAATAAATAAGTCCCCCTTTTTAAATTTTTTGTTATTAGTGTTTTTTTTTTAAAACTTACATCAATTTTTTATGTCTAATCTAAAAATATCTATTAATTTTTTTAACAAAAATGCTAAAAACTAAAAATTAAAAATTAAAAATCAATTTATTTTGATTTTTTTTTTATTGTTGATAGACTTTTTTAAAAAATTTATTTTATTTTTTTACTTTTGATCTGTTGAGTTGAGTTGAGTTGAGCATAAAGCAAAGCATTTATTTAACAAAATCATTACAAAAAAACTAACTTTAAAATATTATATATATATATATATATATAAGGTTCAAGAAATAACAAGTTACAAAACATTATTTATAATGAAATACATAATGACATGTCATCCGAGCTTCCTAGTTAGATCATCCTCCATTTTCTCAGCCATGCTCTGCCAGATGAATCAAACATTTAATTAGTATCTAGTAAACATATCTAATACTTGGCAAAGAAAATTACAACTCAACCACACTTCATTACGTCCATTTCAACTAAGAAATCATGATCCAACAATTTTGTTGTATAAAAACGTATATGTTCTTAACCCAATCATAACTCAAACCATTCCCAATGTGCAATCTATGTACAAATAAAAACACTCTGGTTATGGAATATCCATATAACTCAAGGAATGCAACAACACAACCAAACCTAATCAATACAGAAAAAGTGGAAAAGAAAAATATAAGTAAAACACAGAATCTAATGGCTGAGTGGTGTCAGTGTCTTACCCTTATACTATTATATGTAACAAGTTACAAATACAAGCCAACTGCACAGCCAGCAGATATATATATATATATATATAATAACATAAATAAATAAATAAAAACAAGAGCACAGTCATACCTGGGGAGGGCATTTTTTGGCTTCTCATTGCTAATACAGTAGTTCTTATCAAATTCAAGATTAGAGTCAGATAAGGCTGCCTCAGGAATGGGACACAAGTCAACTCCAAAGTCATCAAACTTGTCCATTTCTGCATTCTGTTAAAATTTTAAAAACTCAAAAGTAGAAGGAGATAAAAATTAGGATAACAAGCAGAAACATTAATAAGGTCACAAGATATCATGTAAAGCCCATGGGCTTTCCTGAAATAAAACAGCAAAAAGATAAGTCATAGGAAGCCAGAGGAAAACACCAGAAAGGTCCGTCCAATTCAAAAGCCACGCTCCGCCTTTAAGATTACATGTTATGAAACATGAATACTTTTAAAAGGGTGTCGTATGATATGTATACATACATGATATACACAAAAAATATTACCCGTACCTTGCTTTTAAAAAAATTCTTGCTAATGTATCCGTATCGTGCCGTACTCATATCCTACATCCTTATTCATGCTTCATACATTACATTTAAAGGTGCTTAAGTTGTACCAAAATCCTATCCCCAGGGTGTTGACACAAATTTTGCAAGTACAACTGAATTTCGACACTTCAATCCACAAACATAACTAAACAATGTTGATTGTTTGTAGGCTCTCATTTCCAATCTGGTACTCCAAATCATTAATTATTTGCTTTAAAAAAAAAAAAAAGCAACATCTCCAATTAATAGTGAACATAAATTAACATAAAAATAAATATTTAAAAGGAAATATAAAGTAGTACAAAAATTTAATTGACATCATACAATACAATAAAAGGGTTTGCAATCCTTTTTATCTATAGTACTCCATTTTCACCATGTTGAAGAAAAGCAGAGACAATAAATTTGATTTCATTAAAGAGTGCAGAAGAGCTCCACATGACAGAAGCTTAGCAGATAATTTGAATTTAAACCGATTTATGAGAACGTAGTTTAAATTTAAACACAATGTTAACAAATCCAATATTTCAAATTTAACTGATACATATTAAATCTTCTAGAATTGTCCTCTGCAGCCTTTCCACAGTAGGCCCTGCACTTGTTGTCCCTTGATTGATTCCATTGTCCCTTGAATTTTGTGGTCCCCACATGGCGTTTGTATAGTTTAGGCCCAAGGTTCTGAGTTCAAAGCATCATTAGCCTATTAAATTCTGGTTAATCCACAAACGGATCTTAGCCCAACCTTAGGTTCCTTAGTAATTATCTAGTTAAAAATTTACGTGCCAAGTGCCAAGATAGGTTGGGTCTATATTTAATCCACCCCTTCCAGCATCCTTAGTTGACAGTGACCAAAATTAAGCTATGTCCTCATAGTTTTTCCCCTCAAAACTATGAAAGAATGTAAAACTGGTGTTCTAACTTGAAAGGAGTAATAATGGATATAGCTATATTAGGACATTCTGGAAGACTTGCTAACCTAAATCTTTTAAGACTTTTAGTTGTCTAGAAGAGCATGGGGTGAAATATACAAGTGTAACCAAACCAAGCTTTGTGTCCCACTCAAGTGAGATCGGCTACAACATTTTGCTCTGTCAAGGGATATACGTTCAATGAAATATATGTGTGTGTGTGTGTGTACTTTAGTGTCACATACCAAGGGAAAATGTCCAATGGGATTAACGGGGTTGGTGTCTTTCGCCCCCAAGTTCTCAACTGGATTGATGGGTGCCCTGCAAAACAGTCATTACATGCAGAAGTCATTATACTGATAACAATAGGAACCACATGTAGTCAGATACTCTGCTAGGATGTTCCATTCCAAACCATAAATACAAAAATAAACAAAATATAGAAAGAAACCCAAAAAAGCCACCTGTACGGGAAAGAAATACACCTTCTCGTATAATCCTGTTGACCAAGTCTGCGCTCCTCCGTACGACGTCGTTCAACCACCTGAAAATACACACGTGAGCTAGCCGGCGGGTGTGTGCCGGAAACCTCTCCGATGCCTAAGTCAGAAAGCTTGACAAATAGACAGAAGCTCTATGAATTCAGGGAGTAAAGTTGCATTACCTCTTCAAAGGTGATATTGATGAGCTTATATAAGTTTCGCATGGCACAGTCTTGGTAGGACTCTTATTTCTCTATGTAGAGTCCTTTTAGGATTACTCCTCCGTGCGTAGAGTCCTCCTAGGATTCATACTTCTGGAAGATAACGCTTATCCTCCAACACCCTCCTCACTGCTTAAACCAAGTGAGATGGTTCTTCTCATGGCCGAACTACTTTCAGGACCGAAGTAACTATTACTTCGGCCCTTATTTTACTCTCCCTTACCTCGGCTTTCCCATACTAAGACGAGCTATCCATAAGGGCATTAAAACCGAGCTTTCTGCAAACCATAGCTTACTTCGGTCTCTCATATGCTACAACCGAAGTAATCAAGAAGACCGAAACATTTAAGCTACTCCACTCAACCGGAGTAGAACCAAGTCCTCCGAAGACCGGGCTATTCACCACGGCTGCGTGACGGTCTATCTTCAAAGCTACTTCTCCAAACCGGAGTAACTTATACGGCCCCTATCTACGCGAGCCTTTTTATTTCGGCCCTAAGGCCCAACACCCGGCTCGGCCCACTTCGGTTATAAATT